>APFE030712209.1:1515-22226 GCA_000404065.3 Pinus taeda
TAAGAACCCACATTAAGCTTTGAGTATCCCTTATGATCATACCTGGTGCAGGGGTGTTAGTTATGAGTGGTAAACAAAGGGAGAGAGGGGAGTTAGACATGCTCCACTGTGTAGTTTTGCCTGTACTTGCTTAGCAAAGTTGATCTTGGCAGGAACATCATTTCTGCAACCCCATCTACCTACCCAACTATTTTGCCTAGCATTTTTATTTCTTCTTGGTGGGTGCACTTGGACTTGGCAACCCCTTGAGTGCCTTTTCTTTTTCATTGGCTTTTTGCATTTACTTTCCTATCTAGCACTACCCTTATTTCTCCCAAGGCCCCAGATTAAGCAGTTGGGAACCTCATTTTCTCTGCCTAACTACTGATCTGCCAAGATTAAACAGTTTGGACAGATTTCTTTCTCTATTCTACAACATAAATTGAAAACATGGCATGACCCAGATTAGACTGTTGGGTCATCCATAAAAATTTTAATAGGCCTGAAGGCATGTACACACCTTGTTTTCTTTTGCAAATATGGAACCTTTGTAGCAGCAAAGTGGAGCATATTTGGCACTTGAATTTGCCAATCGTGAAATATGAAACCTATTGGTATAGGTATCCAACACTTCAAAACATCATCATGGTAGTATATGCCAACTGATACAAGAAAGGGTTAAAATACGTTCATATAAATGCATATACAAGCATAAGGAATGTGCCTATATGTTGAAAGTGTTTGATGCCACCACCAATTTAGGGGGTCTTCCCAATATTCTCCCAATTAGACCTCACACTTTTTGGAGCAAGAGCCCCATCCAAGAAAGAGACCCGACTGCCATATCCTTAATGATTTTCCTTGGCTACAATAATCGACACAAGGGAGAGCACATATACTTTTGAGATAAAAAACTATGTTAGCCTTGTGATGTATTCAAATGGAAAGTGTTTCAAGGTTCTTTGACGAATGGGAAGAGAAAGTGAGTCTTTAAGAGAACAATTATAGTGTTATCCTAATAAAGAGACACACATATATTTGAAAGAATTGTTAGTTATATTACAAAATAATTCACAAAGAAATGAAAACTATGAAAAAAGAGACGCGTAATTCAAAGATGCATACCAAAGCCAACGAAATAGTTCATTTTAATTAGTATGTAGAAACATACTCATACACCACAAAGAATGAAAAAATAGTCTTACAATCATTCATGACATATGCATGAAAGTGCACAACCTCTAAGAGAGCATCAAATTATAAAGTGAAAGTCCCAAGATACACCATTATAATAATACAACACTAGTTTCATTAGTGGAACATTAAGCCACTACTTGCTTCTCAAAAGACTAATCTTCTCTCCTATGCCTAGCTTGAGAAGCCAAGGTGAAAAAGCCTTTCCTTAAGCTATGAGGGTGTATATATAACACATGAGGTGACTCTTGAGCTTCCCTCATGACTCTTGAGCTCACATGTGACTTTTCAAATTCCTATGAGACCTTTGACCTCCTACATGACTTTCCACATTCTATTTATGACCTTTGGGATTCCACGCATTTTACTTTTTCTCATTTTTTAAAAATATAATACTACAATTCCACAAATATGTGGCAATGACAACATACGACTTTATGGTGACACTTTGAGAATCCATGACTTGGTGATGGTGACATGGAACATCATTGTAGAGTATCAATGTCAAGTTTTTCTTCTTGTTACTATCTTCATATCTTCATGATAGGTATTGCATGTTCTTCATCTTCATCATCCAAGGTGTCGGTTATGATATGGAGTCCTCTTGTGATATTGACTTTCATTCTTCTATCACGATCTACTGTACCTTTATCTCTTCTCTGGATGATAATTTACGTCTTCATCTACAGAAGTGTCATCTTGCATCATCTCCTTGAACCAACCATCATTCCTAATTATAATGATCCTTCTGAATCCATTCCAAGGGTTTATAGAAGCATGTGAAGGCTTCTAAAGGTCTAGATGTGACACGGAAGTTTGAGGCAACCTAGTGTCATCCGTGGAGGAAGGCTTATATCGGGGATGCAGTGTTCATTTTGAGAAAATGAACAGTCTATTGTTGATGTCTCATATGTAATGGACAAAGCAGAATAGGTTTTAGAGACAGTTGAATAATTTTGAAGAAGTTTGTGCCATCAAGAAGCTCATGGAATCTTAGTGCACCAATTGAAGGAATCAAGTCTAAGGGATCTTAGATCTCTTTGCATAATAATGACAGCCATGAGAGGGATATAGATGGTTTTCTAATCCCATTGGTTCAGTCAATAACCATTGGAGTCGAGTGTGGAATTTGTAAAATAATTGAAGCCATAATCCCAAAGAGCCAAGTCAAATTGACAGAAGATCAAGGAGACGTAGCCCATGAGATTTGAGTCAACTCCTAGATTAAATTTGTTGTTATGTGTTGATGCTTATTTTCTTAATTATATGGCTATTATGTGTGTCTAATATCAATAAAAACAAATCAACTTAAATCACTTAAACAATTAAAAACAAACGAAGACATACACATGTTTCAAGTACTTAATTCTGTAATTGTCAACATAAGCTAGATCATATATTTATAAGCTTTGGAGTGAGAGGTTTTTGTAAGCACAAAAATTTGTTAAACCCTCATTTTAGATAAGGTGGTATCAGAGCAGGATGTTTGATTGACAAAGAAATCTCTCTTCTTGTTTGACTTGATAGGTGTTCAAATAGTCAAATTCTACTGTTTGATTGTTTGTAAACTGACTATTGTTTGAGTTTTCAAAGGTGAAGGGAAAGCTATTGATAAGATAAGTATAGGAGAGGACAAGAAGGAAGAAGGGCTGAAGGAATTCTCCTTACCCCAAGGACCTCAAGACAATCCTTAAATCTTAAGAGGGTTTGTTTGCAAAATGCTACTTGAATAAGAATTTGATTCTAGTGCCATTTAGTTCAGAAATTTGTCAGAAGTTCTTTGAAAGCTTTGTGAATTTTGTTGAAGTGCTTTTGCTCATTTTGATAATGACAACTTCTACAAGTGAGTTTTCCAAATCCTCCTCTTTCACAAGATTCTTTAATGAAGACTTAAAGCGAGATTTGTTCATCATGATGGATATGGGGAGAGAAACGATTACCGAACTTCGTGAGAAGTTGAATTCCATGGAGGAAGAGAAGCAGTTGATTTCTGACAAATTCCAGGAAATGGAGACAAATTCATATTGTGAATATGGATCTAGAAAAGATGCATGAGTTGGAGACACACCTCCTTGCCACCAGAGAAGCCTTAGTAAAGTATCAGCTTGAAGAAGAGGTAAACAATCCATGTTTGTCTTTTTGAGCCAATAATGGTTGAGGAAAGACCTAAGTATTTGGGTCTTGGCTATGGACAATCTTATGGAAAAAGTTTCAAAGCAGTCATGAAGGCAATTGAAACAGTTCCTAGAAGGAGATTCATTTCATGTTCTCTACCTCAAGTTTGTAAAGATTGTATTCTTGGGTAATGCAATTGTTTGAAACATCATTTGAAGGAAGAAGATGTACATAAACATACACTTGAACCAAATTTTTTTGAAATCTCTAAAAGCATTGAAGGGATTGATGGTTTTCCAAAGGGAGCTACTTCTTCACTCGATTCACGTCCTCATCAAGGTAATGAAGGTGAGAGAGAAAGGTATAAATCTGATTTCAATGACACTTATTTCGATTATGTTAAGCATGATAAATTTCAACATAAACATTGGAAAAGAATTGCATGTTCCTTTTGTGGTTTGGTTAACCATAGTGTTTCTAGATGTTGGAAGAAAATGGCCACATACAGGAAACTTTTTGAAGGAAAGAAGGCAAGAAGATAAAGGTCTATTGGACAAGGAAAATTATGATGTCAAGAAGATGAACATGTGTTGTACTTATTGCCATAAGCAAGGACATATTGCTGAAAGGTGTTGGACTTTGAATCCAACAATGCTTCCATGAAATTTGAAGAAAGTGGAGAAAGAGTATGGTAATAATGGAAAGGAAGCTTCCATAATCGATGTGATTAAGGATGATCCACTTGTTGATGTCGATGTGCACTTAAAGGAAGCACCTTTCGTGTGGATTGGAAAGAAATGGTTAGAGTTATTATCCAATTAAAGTTACATGTTTTGTTTTGATGTGAAAAGAAATGTGTCACATCTATTTGCATTTCTCTGATAATGGAATGCAAGTTGCAAGATGGAAAAGTTGAGTATGTAGACTTACTTTATTGCAGAAAATTATATTCATTTCAACTTTGAAAGTACTTATGATTGTGCTTAAGAGAAAGTTGAATAATCAAATACATGCATAAGGACAAAATGTATGAACACATTGATGTTAATGATTTCCTTGTATTTGAATATGTATCTAATTGACTTGATGGAAAGCTATCGACCATCATATTGTTTTGTTTAAACATGCATGTAATGTAAAGTCAACTTGGAAGAGTTGATTTGGTCTCCAAGATTGTAAAAGGGAGATAATGATGAAGTGTTTTATCTTTGTAAAAGAATCATTATAATTGTTTTTGTACATGCTTGACTTGAAGGGTCAAATGTTTGAAAATGCATTGTTTTTGTGAGCTTGGGATTTAGTTGATAATTTGTATACAAGATGTAAAGACATGATGATGATTCACATGATGTGAAATTTGTTTCTTTTGATGGAGCAAGAATTTATGTCATCAAGTTTTTTTCTTGTATTTTGACATCGTCTCATGAAGAATATTTGCAGCAGCAAAGGTCACCATGGAAGTGGTTTGGAAGCGATGTTCAACTACCTTCTGTAAATTCTGAATGAGTTCAAGGAAGAAAATTCTTAACACGAGGACAAGCGTGTCCATGAAGGGAAGTGTCAACTACCTTTGAGATTTGATTCAAAGGCACCCACCATGTAGTAAAGTGTATGAAGGCTCAAAGAAGAGGGTATTGTGCTTCATCTACTATTCAAAACAGTGTATCAGTGTTTTGAGGTCCAAAAGATTCCCAATGGGGAGGAGTGATCATATATTGATCCATCACTTTAATGATAGCTCAAAATTCAAAGTGTTCGAAAGAGTGTCGAACCTCAATGACTAGATAGATCTCATATTCCTCATTCCTACACCATGAATAGTTCAAAAAATTGACATCGTCTCAAGAAGTTATTTCCATTTGAAAAGTTCAATAAACTACAATTTCCAAGAATAATTGATTTTTGGGAAATAATAAAAAAAAAAATATTCCAAGGAATACTCCTTGGATATTCCCCAAAAAATTCATTTTGGGTGACCAATGAGGAGTTGACACATGGCAAGCCCAGAGGCTGCCACGTGGCCCTAGAATGGTCACGTAAAATTATGTTTGGTGTCCGGGGGGGTCAAATCCGTGACCACCGACAAGACCTCAACGCGCGCTACCAACTCCACTACAGTGGTTCTTAACAAACTACAGTCAAATGTTCTATTTAAGGTTTAATGGATTGCAGTTTGGGGGTGAGGACCACCAGCAGTGGCCAAAAGAAGTCACATGTCCAACGATTGAAATTAACCACACACAGTTTGCGTGTTGACTACCAACAAATCGCCAACCCAACATTATCCCTAACTACCAGGTGTAGTACCGATCACATGTGTGCCAAACGCCAATAGTTAAGGTCAATCCCGATGGTTAAGCATGGCGCAGTGCTAGAAAAGGGCAGTTATGCCAAATTAGTTACAATTAACTGTAGTTAGCCAGATTTAGTGGAGGATCACTAAGAGTTACTCATTAAATGCACCCGAGAAGTGATTTTTGACCTAAGAGAGTGAACCAAGAGGATAGCTAGGCTATTGAGGCCTTATGAAGCCAATGGAATAGTCCAAAGAAGTTGAAGAATCCATCTTCAAGGAGATTTTCATCGAGGGAGATTTTGGAGCTCACAACCACGAGGGGTTGGAGGGAGTTGCGAGAGCGACCAGTATCCATTCTCAGCGAACCAACAATCATTCCTAACTATAATGAGCCTTCTAAATCCATTGCAAGGGTTTAAATAAGCATCTAAAGACTTCTAAAGGTTGATATTCTATAGGGAAGTTTGAGGTAACCCAGTGCCATCCGTGGAGGAAGGCTTAGATCAGGGATGAAGTGTTCATTTTGAAAAAATGAACAGTCTATTGTTGATGCTTGATGTGTTCAAGATAGTAGAATAGGTTTCAGAGATAGTTGAAGAATTCATAAGGAGTTTATGCCATCAAGGAGCTCACAGAAGCTTAGTGCACCCATTGAAGCAATCATGTCTAAGGGATCTTAGATCTGTTTACAGAATGATGATAGCCATGACAGGGATATAGATGGTTTTCTAAGCCCATTGGTTCAGTCAATAACCAATGTTGAACTTGTAAAAGAATTGAAGCCATAATCCCAAAGAGCCAAGTCAAATTGACAAAAGCTCAACTAGAGGTAGCCCACGATATTCGAGTGAAATCCTACATTAAATTTGTTGTTATGTGTTGATGCTTATTTTCTGAAATATATGGAAGTTATGTGTGTCTAATATCAGCCTAAGTAAATCAATTTAAAACACTTAAATAGTTAAAAACAAACAAAGATATACACCTGTTTCAAGTAGTTAATTCCGCAATTGTCAACATAAGCTAGATCATATATTTATAAGTTTGGAGTGAGAGGTTCTTGTAAGCATAACAAGGTTATAATACATCCTCCTTGTAGCACTAATTAGCTAAGGGTAATGCCTCAAAGGTCCTCCCAAAATTCCACAAGCCTCCCTTCAAATGTAGCAACAAATTTACCTCCCTAGGGTGGCACTTGAAGTCCACCTAAAGAAGGGCGAGTTCTCCCCTTGGAGAACTCTATGCTAAACAACACTTGTGAGATGAACAACTTGAGAAACAATGTCTAAATGTCAAATTATCAAAAGGTGGCAATTTTTGTGGGGAGCCTTCTATTTATAATTGCTGCCTTACTTTTCCTTGTGGGTCGAGACAAATATTTTGACCACCCTTTAGAAAATTGAATTTTCTCCCAATAGGTGTGTGTTCCTTGAGAGGTGGACCCACATTCCACTAAATTTAATATTTGAACCACTTTCCCTAAGTTTATACCCCAAAAATATGTTAGCTCCAAAATGGAAAAAATGGTTGATCTCTTCTAAAAGAAATTTATTAAGAAGGGACATTAGATAGAGCATCTTTGTTGATTTTATTTTGGTTCAAAGATATATTGCACTCAATGCTATTTTGGTTATATGCACCCTTGCTATATATATGAGAAACTTTGCATATTTGTGTATAATGGTTTGGATTCTTATGGATGCATATGAATATTTATGTATTTTTTGGTCAACTAGTTTTTTGGTCCCATATTTTTCTAGTTCCACCAGTTTTGGGTTAATTGATTTGGTGAATGCTCCAATTTTTTGAACATTGGGATTATTGCCATGCAAATGCATTATCAAAATATTATAACCTAATAAAGAATGATAACAGTGATTAATATCAACTAAACCCAAATGTTCTATTCAAATCTTAAGAAGGTTAGAAATTAATCATAATTCTTTAGGATTTTATTTCCATGCTTGAAAAGCATTTTGAGAAACATTCCAAGATCAACATAGTTTAGTCAAGAGGGTTAGTAGTGTGAAAAATATATTGAAAATTAGATCTAATCCCAGTATAAGTTAGACAATTAAAGAGAAAGTGTTTTTCATCTTCAACCTTTTTAATATCACAAAGGTAACAAAATCATCCAGTTTCACTATAAAATTAGAAGAAATGAAATATTTTATCACTCATTTATTTTCTTTTCCATGAAAACAACAGAGAAGCAAAAATTTTAAAATACTATATCAGGACTAACATTCATGTGAATCTCCGTATATTTGTGCCCTCCATGAGCTTTGAAGACCATTTCGATAGAACTGACCTCAATTTTGGTATTCAAATATGATTCAATAGCGAAAGTATTTTCACCAAATTCCTGATAATCTTTTCATAGTTACATCGTTGAGGCTACATTACATAAGAATCAGTTTGTCAAATAAGATCAAAGCCAAATTTGAATTACTATGTGTGAGATTATGCACCAGAAATAAATTCCTTTACAGCAGTGCCCTGCATGAGCATTGGAGATCAAATAATTATCATTTTATCGAGTTTTATTGTCCAATAGGGTGAAAATTTTGATGAAATCCCTAATAACATTTTGGTTTGCATAAAATACATTTTTACAAGATGCAACAAAACATAAGAAATTAGGACTGAGAAATCAGCCTTTTCAACTTGTCAGCATGCTCATCGGTAGTAATATGCAATGCAATACGGAGTTTGGTCAAGAAATCATGACGTTCCCAGGATAAGTGTCACTGAGACTGAGCATAAAAGGCCTCTAACACAGAATGATATGCCAGTAACTCTTCATCATGTGTTTCTAGTCTTTCCTCTGCCACCATGTTCAACGGATTATTTCTCTGAGCTTTGTTGTCAAGCTCAGTTCTAGGAGAACCAAGTATTGCACTCCCTGTACATCTTTCCACAGGAGTCTCGGTGTATTTTAAGATCTAATCCATAGATTCTGTTGACTCCGTAACTTTAAATCTTTTGACATCATTACCTGGTGTAGCTTTAATGCCTCTATCATTTCCATCCTTTCTATCATCATAAACATACAGTCGTTTAACACCTATCGAGTGAGGAGAAAGTGAATTTCCTTTCTGATTTTGTTCCACGTCATTTCTCTTCTTGGGCCTTCCTTCAAACTTCTTTTGAGATTGTGCATTATCTTGCATATCCTAGGGAGATGATGCCTTCGAAGTTGTCTCACTATTTGCAGGCATGGGATATTTTCCTTCATATATGATATTGTTTGTTTGCTAAAAAAAACGAAAAGAATAGATCAGCCATTTCATTAATCAATGACTCACAGAATCTCTAAGTTCACTAAACAAAATTCACCTGCTGCTATCTCCTTTTCATATAAGAAAAACCTGTTTACAATATTGTACTCGTGCAAACTCATACTGGTACACATGCACACACCTGTATAAGGCTACAACCTTCTCTCCTTCTCAAGCTACTACTAGAAGGGAGCTATAACCCCCTAGCTCTTGTATTAGCCGATCCATTTACTAGTACATAGGTGCTGACCTAAAGAAGGCTACACCCTTCTCTCTTCTTCCAGGGACCTCGTTTCATAAATTTTCAGACTGGATACTCCTGGAACACAACACCACAATTTGAAGTCCATGTTTCATCAAATTTTCATACTAGACCCACCAGCAACATTGAAGCTCAAAATAAATCATTACTACAATACAACCATCAAATACATCTACATCAACAAATCACTTAAACTCAATCATGAATCTCTAAATCTACCACAATTCAATCAATCATTGAAAACCCATCATCACTGAAGGAAATGAAAATCACTCAATCTAAAAATTTAGAACAATGTCACCAAAACATAATGCAGAACCCAGAACTCTGCATCAATCACCAGAACCAACTACAACTTCAAACATCATTTTTTATACTATATACGATACTTTATTAGGTTGAACCTGCGTGTATACGTGCTTTTATGAAAGCGAACCAGCATACAAATTTGCAAATACTAACTTAAAAACTTCACAATGATTCCATGCTTTAGTCATACCAAGATCATAACATTTACAAAATAAAACATGTGTCGGTACTCAGATCCAAACTATCCATGATCAAGCCACATAATGACAATTCATTTTATGTCTTATGATCTTGATCCATCATCCATGATCAACCATATAGGTGCATCCTTAGTTCAGATCAAGAAAAGCATCGGAAACGCATAACCTACATATTTGATCTAACACTTCATAAGATATTCAATGCTTTCACCCACTGGCCTAATGATCTTCTCCTCATATAGTTTTATGCCATTATCAATACCTTAGATCAAAACCACTTAGGACCAATACCTTGGACCGAATACCTCGGACCAATACCTTGGACCAAATACCTCAGACTAATACCTTGGACCCAAAACCTTGATTTTCCATCCCATACATGTCTTTGAAAGTGTGTTTATACGTATACACTCTGTTTGTTCTATGTGCCCGCATGTATAGGCTACTTTGACAAAGTGAATCAATGTATACCTCTCTTTCTTCAATCTCTGGAGTCTCATCTATAATCCTTTGATGTTAATGTGTTACACTGTGAACTATCATCTATGTGAGTTGCCATCAAGGGCAACACCTATATGATAATGCGAAAAATGACCTCCTTTGATCAGCCCCTGCAAGGGTATGTTGATCATCACACAGCTCTACCCTTGATCCACATGCCAGGACAACACTTAGAGTCCACCTACTATGTTATCGATCTAGCTATACACTAGTGCTGCTCGAAATTCTAATATAAACTTGTGGGTGTGTGCCCTCAATCCCCAGATTGAGCGAATAACTACTACCATTATCGAATGAATGCATGATGTTATGGGGAATTCCACCTTGATCCCAAAAATAGTTTTTCCCTCGAGCCCCTCTAGCAAGTCATGGCCCCGACTGAAATATGGCCATCGATACATCCTAACACCTAGCGTGCTCCATCGGGTACCAGCTCAACACCTCTCGCCATCCAACCCCATGAGAGGGATCAAATGTAAGAGCACTAATATACGTAATAACGCCACCCTGTGATTCATGAGTGCTACGCCCTATGCAACTCATATTTCCTCATCTCACTATCGTGGTCAACATATACAATCTGTCTAGGTAACTCAACCACTCTCCCTTCAACATGTAGAGGTAGCCTAACAATACTGCCGGCCCACTCTATGTAAGCCTCAAGAGAGCTATTGACTGGATGTACTATAACTTTGGTAGTTGCCTTCCATCTGCCTCGATCATGGACTCAACAAGAGTCCTAAGCTGCCCCACCACACGTAGCTCCTCAAGCATAACATCCTCATCTAGATCACGCTCCTCAAGGTGCTTTCCTTGCCACTGTAGCAAGTGGTCATCTCGGAACTTTGTCACTGCTCTAGGTACCTCTATGCCTATTGGCACCTTTCCAATGGAAGCTCCTATGGGTTTGTGCCCAATTGTCACCACCCACATGTCAATCGAGGCTACTAAAGGAAACTCCCGCAAGGGTGGCTCCTATGTGAGACTAGGTGTATCTACGTGCTCCTCATGACCTTGTGTAGCCCCAACATCATGCTCGACCTCCTCCTCCTCAAGCTTCTAATATCTAAAGCCATGTCTCCACCAACAAAAGCACATCCTAGTCTCACTCTCTAACTGTCCCTGGCCTGTCTACTGCTTTTGAGGAGATCCAATGCCCTGATTTTGTCATCTCTCCCCATATGGTGTAGATATTTGTACTCCCATGTCTTGTGCGCCTCCCTCAACTGAGCCAACCTCTCATCATTCCACCGAATTCCACCCCAAAATTCTTGCATACTGAATCTCCTTTGAGCCATGGGTGGTGTACAGTGTAACCTGTCACTATGCATAAAAGCCAAAATCACCCATGATCTAGTTAGCTACCCCACAACTAACCAAGATCATGGCTCTGATACCACTGTAGTATTCCAACTTGATATTTACAGCTAATAAAAGACACGTGAACTAGGATATAAAAAATAAAATCATGAATAGGAATGCACCATCAAAAACATCAAGAAGCTAGGCAAATAAGTTCAGACATTTTATTAAATTATCAGCTCTAAGGAGTACATATAGGAAGGAACAATTTAACTTGGGCTTGAATAAGAAATTTGGAGCAAACCCAAGTGAAGGAGATGACCGCAAGAGCTAGGAAACTTTGCCACAAAATCCTTCTGCACAAACCTAGAAATTGGAAACTACTCTTGGACTAGAAATGCTGAAAATGACCCTTTGTGATGCCCAAAATCACCTGAAAATGTAGTTGTAGCTTCTCCCAAAAATACTCATCTAAACCCCGAAAGGGATCTGCCCCAAACCAACCAGCCGCAAACCCACAAAATGATGCAATTACCCTTTGAATAATAAAATGTACTATTCAACAAAAGGATATTTCTGGCCTAAATACTACTCAGCAATTTCCGTAAATTTAACCCTAGACTCCTTTCAACAAACCCACAAAAAACTAGGAAGGGATTTGGCTAATTCTGACCTTCCAAAATTTCCCTATTTTGGCACTAGGCCCTCGTGAACAAATTGTGCGTCCCCGAGTGATGAAATCTTCTCGAACCCTCCTTATGCCTACTCACTCTACTAAGGAAGTGTTTTAGAAAATTTCCTGTGTAGTAGGAGAGGTGTCCTACCACAAATTTCAACACTTAAGAGCTGAGCCCGACACCACACAAATTTTTCCAATATCCCGTCTACATAGGCGATGGAAAGAGAAATTCATCCGTCTCAAAGGCAATAATATCTAACCCAATAATTCTCCACAAAAATTAGTCTTCCCATGGAGCAACTGCTCTAAATTTCTCCCAACAAAGACCACTCAAAAATAGCTGAAATAAGTGGCAGTAGATTGATCAGATATTGATCCAGGACTTTAATGATAGCTCAAAATTCAAAGTGTTCAAAAGAGTGTCAAACCTAAGCGACTGGATAGATCTCGCTTCTTGATTCTGGCGCCGTGAACTTCTTGAAAAATTGACAACGTAAGAAGAAGTTATTGCCATTTGAAAAGTTTAATAAATAGCAATTTCCAAGGATAATTGATTTTTGGGAAATAATAAAAAAGAATATTCCAAGGAATAGTCTTTGGAATATTCCCCAAAATATTCCTTTTGTGTGACCAATCAAGAGTTGACACGTGGCAAACTTGGAGGCCGCCACATGGCCGTGGAATGGTCATGTAAAGTTATGTTCGGGGTACTAGGGGATCGAACCCGTGACCTCCGGTAAGACCTGAACGCACGCTACCAACTCCGATATGGTGGATCTTAACAAACTACAGTCAAATGTTCTATTTAAGGTTTAATGGATTGCAATTTGGGGGTTAGGACCGCGAGAGGTCTTACCAACCAACGGTCCCCAAAAGCGATCACATGTGTGTCGATTGAAATTAACCATATGCTGTTCACATGTTGACTACCAACCCAACGTTATCCCTAACCGCTAGGTATAGTACCTATCACATGCATGCCAAACACTCATAGTTATGGTTAGCCTTGGTGGTTAAGCTTGGCGGAGCGGTAAAAAAGGGTAGTTATGCCAAATTAGTTACAGTTAATTGCAGTTAGCCAAATTTAGTTGACCATCACTAGGAGTTACTCATTAAATGCACTCCATAAGTGATTTTCGACCTAACAGAGTGAACCAAGAGGCTAGATAGGTTAATTGAAGCCTTCTGAAGCCAATGGAATAGTCCACAGAAGCTGAAGAAGCCATCTTCAAGGATATTTTCATCCAAGGAGATTATGGAGCTCATGACCACCAAAGGTTGGAGGAAGTTGCAGGAGCTACCAATATCCGTTCTCAGTGAACCAACCATCATTCCTAATTATAATGAGCCTTCTCAATCCATTGCAAGGGTTTATAGAAGCATCTGAAGGCTTCTAAAGGCCGAGATGTGACAGGGAAGTTTGAGGCAACCTAGTGCTATCTGTGGAGGAAGGCTTATATCGGGGATGTAGTGTTCATTTTGATAAAATGAACAGTCTATTGTTGATGTCTCATATGTACTGGACACAACAGAATAGGTTTTAGAGACGGTTGAATAATTTTGAAGAAGTTTGTGCCATCAAGAAGCTCATGGAATCTTAGTGCACCAATTGAAGGAATCAAGTCTAAGGGATCTTAGATCTCTTTGCATAATGATGACAGCCATGACAGGGATATAGATGGTTTTCTAATCCCATTGGTTTAGTCAATAACCATTGGAATCGAGTGTGGAATTTGTAAAAGAATTGAAGCCATAATCCCAAAGAGCCAAGTCAAATTGACAAAAGCTCAAGGAGACATAGCCCATGATATTCGAGTCAACTCCTAGATTAAATTTGTTGTTATGTGTTGATGCTTATTTGCTTAATTATATGGCTATTATGTGTGTCTAATATCAATAAAAACAAATCAACTCAAATCACTTAAACAATTAAAAACAAACAAAGACATACACATGTTTCAAGTACTTAATTCTGTAATTGTCAACATAAGCTAGATCATATATTTATAAGCTTTCGAGTGAGAGGTTTTTGTAAGTATAACAAGTTGTTAAACCCTCATTTTAGATAAGGTGGTATCAGAGCAGGATGTTTGATTGACAGAGAAATATCTCTTCTTGTTTGACTTCATAGGTGTTCAAATAGTCAAATTCTACTATTTGATTGTTTGTAAACTGACTATTGTTTGAGTTTTCAAAGGTGAAGGGAAAGCTATTGATAAGATAAGTATAGGAGAGGACAAGAAGGAAGAAGGGCTGAAGGAATTCTCCTTACCCCAAGGACCTCAAGACAATCCTTAAAGGTTAAGAGGGATTTTTTGCAAAATGCTACTTGAATAAGAATTTGATTCTACTGCCATTTAGTTCAGAAATTTGTCAGAAGTTCTTTGAAAGCTTTGTGAAATTTGTTGAAGTTCTTTTGTTCATTTGGTAATGACAACTTCTACAAGTGAGTTTTCGAAATCCTCCTCTTTCACAAGATTCTTTAATGAAGACTTAAAGCGAGATTTGTTCATCATGATGGATATGGGGAGAGAAATGAGTACCGAACTTCGAGAGAAGTTGAATTCCATGGAGGAAGAGAAGCAGTTGATTTCCGACAAATTGCAGGAAATGGAGACAACTTCATATTGTGAATATGGATCTAGAAAAGATGCATGAGTTGGAGACACAACTCCTTGCCATCAAAGAAGCCTTAGTCAAGTATCAGCTTGAAGAAGAGGTAAACAATTCATGTTTGTCTTCAATTTCCTCTAAGAGTGTTTATGTTGGTGCTTTTGAAAAACATACAAGAGGAAAAGTGTCCAAGTTAATGTCCAAAATAGGCTATGAAGGAAAAGGATTGGGCAAACATGCACATGGTATTGTTGAGCCAATAATGGTTGAGGAAAGACCTAAGTATTTGGGTCTTGGCTATGGACAATCTTATGGAAAAAGTTTCAAAGCATTCATGAAGGAAATTGAAACAGTTCCTAGAAGGAGTTTCATTTCAGGTTCTCTACCTCAAGTTTGTAAAGATTATATTCTTGGGTAATGCAATTGTTTGAAAAATCATTTGCAGGAATAAGATGTACATAAACATACACTTGAACCAAAATTTTTTGAAATCTCTAAAAGCATTGAAGGGATCGATGGTTTTCGTCTAAGGTGAAAGAGAAAGGTATAAATATGATTTCAATCACACTTCTTTTGATTATGTTAAGCATGATAAATTTCCACATAAACATTGGAAAAGAATTGCATGTTCCTTTTGTGGTTTGGTTAACCATAGTGTTTCTAAATGTTGGAAGAGAATGGCCACATACAGGAAACTTTTTGAAGGAAAGAAGGCAAGAAGCTAAACGTCTATTGGACAAGGAAAATTGTGATGTCAAGAAGATGAACATGTGTTGTAGTTATTTCCATAAGCAAGGACATATTGCTGAAAGGTGTTGGACTCTGAATCCAACAATGCTTCCATGAAATTTGAAGAAAGTGGAGAAAGAGTATGGTAAGAATGGAAAGGAAGTTTCCATAATTGATGTGATTTAGGATGATCCACGTGTTGATGTCGATGTGCACTTAAAGGAAGCACCTTTGGTGTGGATTGGCGAGAAATGGTTAGAGTTCTTATACACTTAAAGTTACATGTTTTGTTTTGATGTGAAAAGAAATGTGTCACATCTATTTGCATTTCTTTGATAATGGAATGCAAGTTGCAGGATGGAAATGTTGAGTATGTAGACTTACTTTATTGCAAAAAAATATATTCATTTCAGCTTTGAAAGTACATATACATGTGGTCGATTATCTTGTACTTATGATTGTGCTTAAGAGAAAGTTGAATAATCAAATACACGCATAAGGACAAAATGTATGAACACATGGACGTTAATGATTTCCTTGT
Source organism: Pinus taeda (assembly GCA_000404065.3). Taxonomy (NCBI): domain Eukaryota; kingdom Viridiplantae; phylum Streptophyta; class Pinopsida; order Pinales; family Pinaceae; genus Pinus; species Pinus taeda. Next base: position 17,517 of record APFE030712209.1, read on the forward strand.
ATTTGAATATGTATCTAATTGAATTGATGGAAAGCTATCGACCATCATATTGTTTTGTTTAAACATGCATGTAATGTCAAGTCAACCTCGAAGAGTTGATCTGGTCTCCAAGATTGTAAAGGGAAATAATGATGAAGTGTTTTATCTTTGTAAAAGAATCATTAAAATTGCTTTTGTACATGCTTGACTTGAAGGGTCAAATGTTTGAAAATGCATTATTTTTGTGAGCTTGGGATTTAGTTTATAATTTGTATACAAGATGTAAAGACATGATGATGATTCACATGATGTGAAATTTGTTTCTTTTGATGGAGCAAGAATTTATGTCATCAAGTTTTTGTCTTGTATTTTGACATCGTCTGCTGAAGAATATTTGCAGCAGCAAAGGTCACCATGGAAGTCGTTTGGAAGCGATGTTCAACTACCTTCTGTAAATTCTGAATGAGTTCAAGGGAGACAATTCTTAACAGGAGGACAAGTGTGTCCATGAAGGGAAGTGTCAACTACCTTCGAGATTTGATTCAAAGGCACCCACCATGTAGGAAAGTGTATGAATGCTGAAAGAAGAGAGTATTGTTCTCTCATCTACTCTTCAGAACAATGTATCAGTCTTTTGAGGTCCAAAAGATTCCCAATGGGGAGGAGTGATCAAATATTGATCCATCACTTTAATGATAGCTCAAAATTCAAAGTGTTGGAAAGAGTGTCGAACCTCAATGACCGATAGATCTCATCTTCCTCATTCCGGCGCCATGAATAGTTCGAAAAATTGACATCGTTTGAAGAAGTTATTTCCATTTGAAAAGTTCAATAAACTATAATTTCCAAGAATAATTGATTTTTGGGAAATAATAAAAAAAAAAATATTCCAAGGAATACTCCTTGGATATTCCCCAAAATATTCATTTTGGGTGACCAATGAGGAGCTGACACGTGGCAAGCCGAGAGGCTTCGACGTGGCCCTAGAATGGTCATGTAAAATTATGTTTGGGGTAGGGGGGGGGTCGAATCTGTGACCACTAACAAGACCTCAACACGCGCTACCAACTCCGCTTCAGTGGTTCTTAACAAACTACAGTCAAATGTTCTATTTAAGGTTTAATGGATTACAGTTTGGGGGTGAGGACCTCGAGCAGTCGCCAAAAGCAGTCACATGTCCGCCGATTGAAATTAACCACACACAGTTTGCGTGTTGACTACCAACAAATCGCCAACCCAACATTATCCCTAACTACCAGGTGTAGTACCTATCACATGTGTGCCAAACGCCAATAGTTATGGTCAACCCCAATGGTTAAGCATGGCGCAGTACTAGAAAAGGGCAGTTATGCCAAATTAGTTACAATTAACTGCAGTTAGCCACGATTTAGTGGAGGATCACTAAGAGTTACTCATTAAATGCACTCGAGAAGTGATTTTTGACCTAAGAGAGTGAACCAAGAGGATAGCTAGGCTAATTGAGGCCTTTTGAAGCCAATGGAATAGTCCAAAGAAGCTGAAGAATCCATCTTCAAGGAGACTTTCATCGAGGGAGATTTTGGAGCTCACGACCACGCGGGGTTCGAGGGAGTTGCAGGAGCTACGAGTATCCATTCTCAGCGAACCAGTAGTCATTCCTAACTATAATGAGCCTTCTAAATCCATTGCAAGGTTTTACATAAGCATCTAAAGACTTCTAAAGGCTGATATTCTATAGGGAAGTTTGAGGTAACCGAGTGCCATCCGTGGAGGAAGGCTTAGATCAGGGATGCAATGTTCATTTTGAACAAATGAACAGTCTATTGTTGATGCTTGATATGTGTTCGAGATAGTAGAATAGGTTTCAGAGATAGTTGAAGAATTCTAAAGGAGTTTATGCCATCAAGGAGCTCAGGGAAGCTTAGTTGACGGATTGAAGGAATCATGTATAAGGGATCTTAGATGTGTTTGCAGAATGATGATAGCCATGACAGGGATATAGATGGTTTTCTAAGCCCATTGGTTCAGTCAATAACCAATGTTGAACTTGTAAAAGAATTGAAGCCATAATCCGAAAGAGCCAAGTCAAATTGACAAAAGCTCAACGAGAGGTAGCCCATGATATTCGAGTGAACTCCTAGATTAAATTTGTTGTTATGTGCTAATGCTTATTTGCTGAATTATATGGATGTTATGTGTGTCTAATATCAGTGTAAACAAATCAACTTAAAACAATTAAATACTTAAAAATAAACAAAGACATACACTTGTTTCAAGTACTTAATTCCGCAATTGTCAACATAAGCTAGATCATATATTTATAAGTTTGGAGTGAGAGGTTCCTGTAAGCGTAACAAGGTTATAATACATCCTGGTTGGAGCACAAATTAGCTAAGGCTAATGCCTGAAAGGTCCTCCGAAAATTCCACAAGCCTCCCTTCAAATGTAGCAACAAATTTACCTCCCTAGGGTGGCACTTGAAGTCCACCTAAAGAAGGGCGAGTTCTCCCCTTGGAGAACTCTATGCTAAAAAACACTTGTGAGATGAACAACTTGAGAAACAATGTCTAAATGTCAAATTATCAAAAGGTGGCAATTTTTGTCGGGAGCCTTCTATTTATAATTGCTGCCTTACTTTTCCTTGTGGGTAGCCCCAAATATTTTGACCACCCTTCAGAAAATTGAATTTTCTCGCAATAGGTGTGTGTTCCTTGAGAGGTGGACCCACATTCAACTAACTTTAATATTTGAACCACTTTCCCTAAGTTTATACCCCAAAAATATGTTAGCTCCAAAATGGAAAAAATGGTTGATCTCTTCTAAAAGAAATTTATTGATGTAATTTTGGTCCAAAGATATATTGCACTCAATGCTATTTTGGTTACATGCACCCTTGCTATATATATGAGAAACTTTGTATATTTGTGTATAATGGTTTGGATTAGTATGGATGCATATGAATATTTATGTATTTTTTGGTCAACTAGTTTTTTGGTCCCATATTTTTCTAGTTCCACCAGTTTTGGGTTAATTGATTTGATGAATGCTCCAATTTTTTTAACATTGGGATTACTGCCATGAAAATGCATTATCAAAATATTATAACCTAATAAAGAATGATAACAATGATTAATATCAACTAAACCCAAATGTTCTATTCAATCTTAAGAAGGTTAGAAATTATTCATAATTCTTTGTTGTCAAGCTCAGTTCTAGGAGAACCAAGTATTGCACTCCCTGTACATCTTTCCACAGGAGCCTCGGTGTATTTTAAGATCTGATCCATAGATTTTGTTGACTCCGTAACTTTAAATATTTTGACATCATTACCTGGTGTAGCTTTAATGCCTCTATCCTTTCCATCCTTTCTATCATCATAAACATACAGTCGTTTCACACCTATCGAGTGACATACAGTCGTTTAACACCTATCGAGTGAGGAGAAAGTGAATTTCCTTTCTGATTTTCTTCCACGTCATTTCTCTTCTTCCTAGATAGGGCTACATCATTCTTCAATATTGCATTTGCGTGATTGAAATTCTAGGGCCTTCCTTCAAACTTCTTTTGAGATTGTGCATTAGTTTGCATATCCCAGGGAGATGATGCTATCGAAGTTGTCTCACTATTTGCAGGCATGGGATATTTTCCTTCATATATGATATTGTTTGTTTGCTTAAAAAAAGGAAAAGAATAGATCAGCCATTTCATTAATCAATGACTTACGGAATCTCTAACTTCACTAAAAAAATTAAATAATTCACTAAGACAAATTATCAATGAAATTTTCCACAGAATTTTGTAATACTTTCGTGGGAATGCAATGAGAAATGCTTATACAGAAATTTGCAATATAATAGGTATAAGCAATCCTAATTGTTTAAAATGTTCATAGTTCATCCGTATAGAGGATTTGGAAGAAAAACCTAATCTACAGGGACAATGTACAAGTAGATCTATGCAAAGAAATTATAATTTAAGAAACTACAACCAATCCTACTTGGACATGTTGGGATCAATGCCTATGTCAAGTATACAACAATCTACAATGTTGTAAGTAAAAACAACCATATTTATTAGTTAGCTACCCATTTGTGTGGATGGATTAAAATAGAGCATAATGGACAACTCATATTTATCATCTTGTAGAGTCCCAGCTCAACTGGAAATAGAAAACACTAATAATTTAGGGCTGCACAACCAACCTTAATTGGCAATGTTGGAAGCAATGCATATGTTAAATATATAATGATTGGCAATATAGCAAGTACGTCTAACTCTGTGTTAGATGTCTACCTATGTATTTATGTAGATGGATAATAATAAGACCTACTTTACAAGAAGAATGGTCAATGACATATCTATTAATGCCATGCCTTGTATCAACTAGAAAGAAAAGGTACCTTTACATTAAAGATTTCAAAATTATCTGCAAACTCTGGAAAATGAATGCATACTATTTTAAGTATGAATTTAAGCTTTTGAAGGCTGGAGCTTAATTAAATGCAACTACATGTACTCAATGCATAATAAACTAGTGATAATCAGCTTAGACTGTTAAAATTTCTGTTTTCCCACCCCGGTTTTCAGTTTCTCCTTATTTCTCCCATGTAGTTAAATGCCCTTTCCCATAACCATACATTCAACAAGCTGGAAAAAATAATTTTTGCTGAAAACACAAATTCTGGAAAATTTACAGAATGCTGGAAATTGCAGAAATAAAAATCAGCAGTAATAAACAGCCATTAAAACACA
>APFE030712211.1:7190-62738 GCA_000404065.3 Pinus taeda
AAATATTTTAGAATATTCTATACAGGTTAAATTTTTACTATCCACTTAAATTAAATAATTTTTCAACAATCGATTTTATTATGGAGATTCTTAGCTTGTAAATAGGATTTGTTAAAATACCATGGGCCAATAGCATGGTATGCTAATACGACATTCTCAAAAAAACATGTTTCATGTTCATATGGCACATATTTTATATAAATATTTTCTTTTAATTAATCAATTTAATTGAAATGATATATTGAAATAAATTTTGACCTTTGATATATGAATGTTCTAGAACATTTCATGGAAGTTAAATCCCTACTATCCACTTAATAATTATTAGTAATTGAATTAAAATTTTGGAAGTCCCATTGCAAAATACACATACCTATCGACATAATAAATAAAATAATAATGCATTAAAATGAAATATATTAATCTAAATTCATTTCATTTTTCGATATTAACCATTAAAAAAATAACCCTGGATTTGTGTCACGTGGCACAGGAAAACATTTACAACCTCAATGGTTGACCCGCTTGATGTATTTAATCCAAGGGAACGACATTGCCTTGGGCTTGCCCCCTTGCCTATCAATCATTCCAACATATGCTACAATGGCACCCCCCTCTCAAACAAGAATTTATGGTCATTCAAGCCATTGTACACTCGTTATCTTGTTGGAAATTATGGCTCACTCACAAAGAATGTTAAGGGCACCACAAATAGGCGTATCAACTGGCAAAAGCGATGGTTGTCAACAATCAGAGGTAATAAAAATCAAAATAATTTGTCACAGTACTCCTTTGTAGCTAACAGGTAAAGGAACATGGTAGAACTCTCAGGGGTAATAGAAGCAGAGGTGGGTTGCCTCTTCCCCCCTCATATAGTTATGGAATAGAGCAATTCAATGAGAGTATCCCCCATTGTTATCGTGCATAGTAGCATACCTAGAAGCCTAGACAATGCACATCACTAGTGACAATGCATGGGCTATCTACAATATCCTAGGTAACCTCCTCCACAAGCAGGAAGATGCCACTATTTTGTTTTAGGGATGTGTGTGGGATTTGATTTTTCACCTTCAACGTGCATTGGTTGCCCTGCAAGGCGCTGCGAGTACCTTAGGCCTCCAACTCCATGACACTTCTTCATCCTTGATCTAGATTGGATCACTATATTTTTTTCATCCATCTCAATGCTTTCCAAGTGGAAGAAATGGAGGAATAAGCTCATGGGACAGTTTTTAGTGACGAGGCCCAGTTTGAAAACTTAGGGTCTTAAACCTCTCACGAGAATTTAGAGGCATCAAACAATGTTTTTTGGGGGTAAAACTTTGTTGCTTTAGCATGAAACAATATTTTCATATTGTACATACAAATACCTTTCCAACGGTGCAAGAACCTCATCAATTAGAGTCTGTATGCAAAATTTATGTCGATCAAAAGTTGACCTTCTTGTTTTCACCACCATAATTTGAGAGGATGCCACATCAGCCCCCATTATTCATGGAAATTGGGCAAGCCACATGATTATGGTGAAGATGGCTCTAAAACAATCCATATTGTAACTCTGGTTAACATTTGAGGTAGCCAAACCTAACCACTAGTAGGCTCTTGGGTTGTGTTATAATCGGGCCACTATGATGAAAAGGGGTTCCATTCTTTCAAGTGTATTATCTCCATATAAGAGAAAAGATAGATGAGAGGTATATGATATAAAACACATAGAGATGATATATGTACTATAGTATCCCACAGGCCACAAACCATACTTCCTTATACTGGCAGCCATTTTCTATTCAGAGGAAGAGAGAAAAGCAACCTCACCTTCTAGTTGGGTTTTCTCGCTAAAGGGTTTCCTAGGTCATATCTTCTGTCAAACCATGGTTTGTGAGTTTTATTTCATTATTCTATATTTTCTACTTAATTTTAATTTTTTATGCATATGCAATTAACAATAATTTACAAATCCAAATTTCTAAACACAAATAAAACCCTAATAGTGTAAATTTCATATTTGTATAGTTTTATCAAATCTATTATGATGAACTATCCAATGGAATATAAACAAAAATTTACAAATCATGTCGGTATATTATGGATATTTGTAGGGGAACTATATCAGCTAGGCCAAGAGTCGTAAAACCCTAATCATAGTCGACGAATCTATGAATGACCCTTGTAATCCCACAAAGGAAAGGTTTTTGTGGCTGGAAGTACTAGTTATAGATATAAGTCGTAATATGAATCTCCTCATGTCAATCTTGAGCAATAAGCTCATGATATTTGGAGATTACGAGGGTTCTAATGTAGAGGACAAATCAAAGGGGAGATCAAGAGATTGGGAAGAAATAGGGAACAAGCCAAAGAAAGGACCCAAAAAGGATCAATCTAATTCAAATATTGTGAATAATTCATAGCCCATATTCAAAATGGAAACAAAGTTCGATATCAAGTTATACTAATGCGATATTGATTCTATGAAACTAAATCATTGGTTGTAGTAATAAGAAATTTATTTTAGTGTCCATCATGTTTATGAAGAATAAAACATTTCATTTGTGTGGCTGAAATTAGAGTGTCACGCCTTCACTTGTTGGGAAAGCCACCTGGATACTGTAGCAGCGGATTTGAGGCAAAAGACACAAAAAATGTGTAATAATTTTTGTATTAATGAATAAAATATTTGAATCATGATTACAATCCTTCGTGGTGGTGTGCCTATATAGGCATTGGCTGACCACAGAGGTGATTGGACACCAATTTTGAACATAACCCTCTCCATAATTAATAACAAATAATAATTGATTAAATAAATAAATAATTTAATTAATTAAAGCCAAAATTGATCTCCCACCTCAAAGTTGTGGTCAACACGATGCTTATCATGTCTCAGCACCTTATACTTGACTTGACTCTTCTCCAACTTTTCTTGTACCATCTAATGCACCAACTAAATCTATTCAATGAAGCACTTGCCCTTATCTATATCATTGTGTCCATCCACCACAACATCTTTACCAAAGATAAAATCTAAGGGAGATTTTGGTAAATATCCCAAACATACATCGAATGGAGATGTTCGAGTTCATGAATGCTAGGCTATGTTGTAGGCATGCTGGAAGTAATATAAGTGTTCATCCCAAAGCTTAGGATGCTTGTTACAATATCCATAGAGTAGATGTACTATTGTTTTATTCACCACTTGTGTCTAGCCATCAGTTTGTGGACGAAATGTTATGCTCTTCTTCAACTTGGTGTCGATGAGTTCCCATAAACTTGACCAAAATTTCCTGACAAATCGAGAATCTTGATCATAAATAATAGAATTAGGCAACCCAAAGTGTACCCATACATTTTGGAAGAATATATTTGTGGTTTATTCAACTGTAACCTATTTCTTACATGGAATAACCACACACATTTTGTTGAGACGATCCACAACAACATAAAGATAATCATGACCTTTCTTTGACATTAGTAGTCCTCCTACAAAATCCATAGAAATACTTTCCCAAGGATGAGAAGGAATAATAAGTAGAGTATACAAACCCAACTTTCTATTACTAGGATTACGACACTAATAACAATACCTCTATAATTGTGAAACTGCTTTTCCCACATAAAAGTGACCAACAATAAGAGAAGTATCATCTTCCCTTATGATGTTGACTCATTCACCCTATGGAATACACAACTTGCAAAGATGATACAACAACTTGTTATGAACATGATAATCCAACTCTTCAACGAGATGACCTTGAATCAAAGTTGCATAAACATTTTTAAAATCGTCATCTTGAGCATATTGTTCAATATAACTTTCATGCATGATTGAGTTATTCTTAATAAATATAGATGCATTAGCAATAGGCCTTGAAAACATATCAACAACTTTGTTGTATATACCTTTCTTGTACCTGATTACCAAATGGAATTATTGTATAAATCCCATCCACCTAGAATGTCTAGCTTGTTGTAGCTTGGTTTGCAATTGTAAATATTTCAAAGCTTGATGGTCACTATGAATAATCATTCCTTTACCCATCAAGTAATGCTTCCATTTCTTCACTCTTTGTACCAAAGCATACAACCCTTTATCATAAGTTGGATAATTAATTACTGCATCAGTAAATGTTTCGGAAATATAACAAATAGGCTTACCATGTTGCATCAAAAATCCTCCCATGGCATAATCACTTGCATCAGTTTGAATCTCAAATCGCTACTTAAGATATGGAAGTGCAAGAACTGGTGTTGTGTTGATTTTCTCTTTCAATGTATCGAAGGCATTCTACTACTTTCCTCCCCATTGAAAGACATGTTTCACACTTATCAAAGCATGCAATGGAGCTACAATAGATGAGAAATTAGCAATAAACTTTCTCCAATATTGGGTTGCTCCCAAAAAACTCCTAACCTCTGTCACAATATTGGGTTTAGGCCAATTCACAATGACCTCAACTTTTGAGGGATAAATCATCAATTCACCCCCTCCAACAATATGACCCAAATAAACTAGAGGGGTTTTCCCAAATTCACACTTAGATATATTCAAATATAATTTCTCTTTCTTTAAGACATTTAAAACTTTCTTAACATGCTCTTCACGAGTCTTACTAAAAATCAAAATATCATCTAAGTAGACTATGACAAAATCATCAAGGAATGGTCTCAACACATCATTCATAACTCTCATGAATGTGCTATGTGAATTACAATGCCCAAATGGCATAACTAACCAATCAAACAAACTTTGCCTTTTCTTGAAAACAGTCTTCCAAATATCACATTCAACAATCCTGATCTAATGATAACCGCTTCTCAAATATAACTTAGTGAAATAAGAAACCCCTTTAATTGGTCTAGAAAATCATAAATATGAGGAAGAGGATAGTGATTGTTTAACGTCATTTTGTTCAAAGCTCTAAAATCCACACACATGAACCATGTACCATCCTTCTTTGGAACTAAGACAATAGGAGACCCACAAGGATATGTACTTGGTATAATGACCCCTTTTCCATGCAGTCCTTGAATTTGCTTCTTGATTTTTGCATTCTCCAAAACTAACATTTTGTACATGCCAATGTTTAGAAAATATGCATCCTACTTCAACTGAATCTCATGTTGGATTCCTCTTATAAGAGGCAACCCTTCAAGTTCCTAAAACATCTTATCATATGTGTTAACAATTTCAGCCAAATCATACTTGAGTTTTGCGTCAGATCCTTGGAAAGCTTAAGATTCAATAGTATCTTTGGATTTGAGCATCAATAATACAAAATTCTTACTAGCATTTACAAGCCATTTCATTTGACCAAGACTTACAAGAGACAAGTTCATCTTATTGTGATGTGCTCTAACGATATACTCAATTCCATATTTAAAAAGATGATATTTGTTCTCATGATGATAGAATATGGATTTTTTGTCATACAAGTATGGACTCCCTAAAACAATTCCACATATGTATAATGGTACAACATCAAGCTCTACCTCATCAATAAAGTTTGCAGTGATGGAAAATTTAAGTTTACATTTTCTTGTCACTTGCAATTTGGCATTGTCACATACCCAACCCAAAGGGTAAGGTTTAGGATGAGGTATAGTTTCTAAGTTTACTTTCTTGACAATAGCTTCAGAAATAAGGTTAAATTGAGATCCACTATCAAACAAGGTAGCAACTTTGGTATGTTTTGGAATGATTCTAATATGGAAAAGATCAATTATTTCTTTATCATTTTGAGACTCAACAGGCTTAATAAAATAAATTTCACTTGCAATAGAAGCTTTACATTTCATTCTAATGACTGTGATTTTGGTCTCATCGCCTACATTAGATTCTAAATCTTGTTGATTTGTTGTAGTAGTCTTTTGTTTCCCCTTGTTGTTCAAGTTCTTTGGTCTCATTTCTGGATGTAGTTTCCAAGAATGGTCTTCATGGCCTTCTTTTAGGTCCTCCCTGGGACACTTATGAGAGACTTAGCCAATAATATTTAGGACGATGAGCTGATCGCAACTGGTACCATTTACTGGTCAGCCTCAATTTTCGGGCAACCCCAATTTTTTTTTGGAGTGAATTTTAGTAACCAGAATCTATGCATGGTAGAAACCAAAGCTCAAATCATGGCCAATGAGAATACCGAGCGACTTGAAACAGCATTGGATTCATTCAAGGAACAACTGAATAGTATTTCAAAAATTCTTGAACAATTCACCAAAGAGAATGACAGGTATCATTCAGAGGTGCCTAGTATTGATGAACACCTTCAAGGAGAATCTATCCATCATATTCACTTCCATGGAAATCACCAACATTCCGACCCTTTGCCACCTAATATGGACATGTATAAATTTGATGGCTCTAATCCGGTAGTATGGGGAGCACAAATGGAAAAATATTTCACCCTGAATGATATCTATGATGATCAAACTAAACTACGTGTGGGAGCCCTTTACTTGGACCAAGAAATTTATCAATGGTGGCAGTGGCATCATAAATGTTATCTCATAACAAAACATGGCACGTGTTCTCAAAATCCCTTTCTGACCACTTTGATAGAGAATCTAATGTTTTGGGTCGTCTCACTAAGCTCTAATAGACAGGCACAGTAAAAGACTACATTGCAAACTTTCAGACATTAGCCTTCAGAACGGAAGGTCTAGGAGATGAATTCTACTTGGAATGTTTCATCAGTGGTCTCAAAGAAGCCATCCAAGCACATGTCTGAATGCACCACCCTCCTACATGGATAGACGATTGCAAAAAGGCTACCGAGGTAGAAATTGCCTTAGATACCTAGTCTACTCATCCAAATTTCATAGCCAAGGGGAATTCCACCCAGGCTCAGGGCCCTACCCAACCACTTAAGGTTCAAAATGTGTATCCAGCAGAAATGGCAGAAAGAAGAAAACAAGGATTGTGTTACTACATTGATGACAAATACTCCCAGAGGCATAAATGCAAGGAACCAAAAATATTTCAAATTGATGCTACGATCACAACTCATGTGGGGAAGCCCCGCCCCTTGGGGGGACAAAAAATAAAGTTGAGGAGATCTAGCAAGACAATGATATCATAGCTATGCCAGATGAATCAGTTATCTCGCTACATGCTTTGGCAAGCATTTATGTGCCCCAAACTCTCAAAATCAGAGGCTTTCTCAAACATTGCCATGTAGTAGTATTGATTGATAATGGGAGCACTCATAACTTTATCCATAAGAGATTCGCCAAAGATGTTCATTGTTTTGTAAGGGTAGGCTCTAATTTCTATGACCTTATTGCTGATGGGGGGTGCAATGAAATGTGAAGGCCAATGTGAAAATATTAAACTTTAGATGGGAGACTACCACCTAAAGACCCACATGTTTGCTATTAACATGGGTGGTTGTGACATTACCTTGGGTGCTAAATGGCTTCGCACACTAGCCCTAATCACAACGGATTTCTAGGAGTTATTTATGAGCCTCAAGTAGAATGACCACATTCATACACTCCATGGAATACAGGTAGGTGTGCCTTCTATCATCAACTCGTTTTGAATGGAAAAGTTGTTGAAAAAAGCCCATCATGGAGTCATTGCCCAATTTAATGCCATCCAGGCCATAGAATCCACTCCTCTTCATATTCATCCTGAGATGCAACAGGTCTTAAACCACCACCAGTAGGTATTTGACAAACCTAAAGAGATTCCAACCTCTAGAGGGGAACATGATCATAGCATCACTTTGGTCCAAGGGCCCCAACAGCCTATTGTGCGCCCATATGGATATCCTTTCACCCAAAAGAATGAAATTGAAAAAATAATCAAGGAACTCCTTGAAGTAGGTGTTATTCTTCCTAGCATCAAATTCATCACCACTGGTCATGGTGATAAAGAAATATGGGGAATGACGTATGTGTCCAAACTTTGGAGCCCTCAACAAGCTCATTGTCAAAGAAAAATTCCCTATCCTAGTTGTGTATGGTCTTCTTGATGAACTACATGGTGCTTAATTCTTTACCAAGCTAGATCTTCGCTCTAGCTATCACCAAATATTCATGAAAGAACTAGACATTCCCAAGACTATTTTCTGCACTCATGAAGGCCATTATGAATTCTTGGTCATGCCATTTAGTCTCTGTAATGCTCCATCCACCTTTCAAAGCCTCATGAATCACCTACTGAAACCATATCCTCAAAAAATTTCCCTCGTTTCCTTTGATGAAATTCTCATCTATAGCCTAACCTGGGAAAAGCATCTTCATCATGTAGACCTGATCTTGCATCTACTCTGGAATCACAAATTATTTGTCAAATTGTCCAAGTGCTTTTATGGGTCATGAAGGGGTCAGGGTTGATCCCAAAAATATACAGGAAATGCAATATTGGCCCCAACCAAAAACCTTGAAGAGCTTGAGGGGATTCTTGGGTCTCAATGGCCACTATCACAAATTTGTCTGCAATCATGGTCGCGTTGCTAGATCCCTCACTAACCTTCTCAAGAAAATATCATTCCTCTAGACTGATGCAACACAACAAGCATTTGTGGCTCTCAAACAAGCCATTTGTTCTACTCCAGTATTGGCACTACCCGACTTCACCACATCTTTTGTGATTGAATGTGACGCTTCAGGTACTTGTATTGGTGTTGTCTTAATGCAGGAAGGTTGAACCTTGGCTTTCACGAGCCAACAAATGAGTGGGAAACATCTGTGACAATCTACCTATGAGAAAGAGATGATGGCCATATTACATGTAGGATACCTGTCGACCATACTTATTGGGACAACGTTTCCAAATCCGCATAGACCATCAAAGCCTCAAATATTTTTTGGAGCAACGTTTATCATCACCACAGCAAAATAAATGGCTAGCCAAAATGTTGGGATATGATTATGAGATAATTGACAAGAAAGGGTGTGACAATGTAGTAGCGGATGCTTTATCGGGCCAACGTTAGGATGAAATCTCCCTGCTATCAATCCCTCTTCCCATTCCAGATTGGATTGAAGAAGCTCGCAAGGAATGGTTTTCACGCCCCTCTCTCTCCCAACTCATTGATAACTTGAGAGAAGATCCTAATTCCTAAGTTGGCTACTCTTAGAAGGATGAGATTCTTCGCTACAAGGATCGAGTAGTGATATCTCTGACATCCACCCTCAAAACTCACATTTTGGCATAGTTGAACTCATCTCCCACTGTCGAGCATGCAGGATTTCAGAAGACTTATGCTCGTACTCATAGTTATTTCTTTTGGACGGGAATGAAAAATGGTATTCTTACCTTTGTAGCTAAATGCAATGTGTTTCGACACCCTCAAAGGAGAAATAGTCAAGTTACGAAGAACCTTACAACTGCTAATCCTTGCCTCTGTCTGGACGGATGTTTCTATAGATTTTGTTAATGGTCTCCCAAAGTCGAGAAACAAATCAGTCATCATTGTGGTTGTGTACACACTTTCTAAATATGGTCATTTTTGTGCTCTACCCCACCCATTTACCCCCACTTTGGTGGCTCAAGCTTTGATGGACCAGATCTTTAAACTGAATGGCATGTAAACTTCCATTGTGTCTGATCGTGACCCAACTTTCACAAGAAAATTTTGGTAAGAACATTTCAAGTTACAAGGCACCCAACTCCAACTAAGTAATGCCTATCATCCCCAAACTAATGGTCAAACTGAAGTAGTCAAAAAATGTTTGGAGACATACCTAAGGTGCTTCACTTCAGAAAAGCAGCATCAATTGGTAGAATGGCTACCTTTAGCTGAATGGTGGTATAATACTAACTATCAAGAAGCCACCAAGAAGAATCCATACGATGCAGTGTATGGCCAACTCCCACCTTCACCTATTTCTTATATCCCTGGATGCTCTAAGGTGCAAGCAATTGATCAACTCCAACAAAATTGTGCCGCCATGCTAACTTGTCTCAAAGATAATCTCCATCAAGCTCAAAATCGAATGAAGCAACAGGGAGACCAATATCATTCAAAGCGCACATTTCAAGAAGGAGATAAGGTATTCTTGCGGCTGCAACCATAGAAGCAAACATCGCTCAAAGAAAAGGGTTTCCATAAATTAGCTCCCAAATTGTACGGACCTTATCAAATAATTCAGCACATTGGAGCAGTAGCCTAGAAGCTGGCCTTGCCACAAACTTCAAAAATCCATCCAGTCTTCCATTTATCATGCCTCAAGAAAGTGGTGGGGAACAATTGCATAATTCAAACCAATCTACCCGAATTGGATGAGGAAGGTTCACTCTAGCTCCACCCTAAACAGGTCCTCGATACTCGTGAAAGACATTTGCACGACCATATGATCAAGGAAGTCCTTGTCAAGTGGAAAGACACCTCTCTAGAAGATGCAACCTAGGAATCAAACACTATTCTTCAGTAGTTTCCACACCCTCAATGTTTAGGACAAGGCTGCTTTTGATGGGGGAGGGCATGTTAGGGTCCAACCCTAACCCCTTTATTTATGTAAAAAGACTAATAGGGTCGAGTTATAGTCATAGTTAGTTAAAGAGTCAATAAAGCCTGTATTAATAATTGTAAGTGGTTGACCCGCATTTAGGAAAGGGATCACAGTTAGTTGCGAATGGGCCATAATTAATAAATAAATTGGTTAAACCATGTTATGCTAAGGACCACTAGTCGTTAGGTTCTTGAAGGTACTTTAGCTATAAATTATCATATTTAGAAGGGAAATATCATCGAGTATTATTTTGTAATTGATCTCTACTGTTCTGGAGGTTTCCCCCTCGAAGAGGCAAGTGAACATTGCTTTTATCTTTGAATAATAAAATACTTGTTGTTTTTGTCATTTTATTCTATGTTCTAGGTTGTATTTCTTTGCATATTTGGTATTCTAGAATTTCTCGTAGGTCAAGAGCATACCAATAAAAGTAAAAACATTTTGATTGGCAATTAAGAAGCATAAGTCACAAGATTGAGTGAATTTTGTAGCCTCCTTATTAGGGTTAACTACTTTTTAGTCAACATTATTCGATGTAACTTAGAAAACGTTTGTCAGTAGGAACAAGTGGGCCAATGATCTTGTGCAAATAGGTTAGATTTGGTGGGTTCCCTAATTCCAGTTAGAAAACAAGATGTCATAATGGTACTCTCAAAAACTAATGGGCATCATGTTGGTAGAATTTGAAAATGATTACTTCTGCAAAATTCCAATCAATCAATTACCTTTAATAAAAAAATTATTAACTAGCAATTTCCCCTAAAGGTGCAAAGGTACACCAAAGGAATAGAAGATTTGGGAAGATCACCATGAAAAACTAAATCACCAAATATGAAAACTCGTATATAAATATCGATATCGATTGTCATCTTGATTTTAAAAAAACGTTGAAAGCCTTTTAGTACATTTAAAAGTAAGTTGATATGGTATACTTTGATAGTTGTCGTTGATTTTCTCTATTCTTTAGTTTTATTTACATAGCTTGGGAACATGCTAATTTAATTAGAAAATTGATTTTCAAGCATATACATTGATTTTTTAGCTAGAGCCATTCATTTTAAGGGTTTTTTTTTATTCTTTGACATTTCTTCCTCAACTTCAATCAACCTAGGTAATTTCATCTCCATGACATTCCTTTTTAGAAAAGGCTTTTCCTATCATTTTAAATATGGATTTAAATTGGTTGTTGTTGATTCATTAGATACCTTTGCTTTGTGGTTCTTCTCTTAAACCATAATGTATTAATAATATTTTTAAATTTCCATAACAAGATTCCTATATATAATTAAATTTAAACTTTTTAAACCAACAATATCCCAATAAGAATTTCTTATCGCAGATTATAAAGTCATTGAAGTAGATTGTAAAGTTTTTGGATTTTATTTTCTTTTTTAACCATGCTGAATCAATATTTTTTTGGGTTAATTTGGGCAAACTTTAGGATCAAACGTATATTCAACAACCCACAAGGCAGACATACTAGAAACTATGATAGACTAGCCAAGGGCTGAGACCTACGAATACCATCGAAGACATCTATCATTCCAGTCTTACTATGACGAGTCATAATGTCCCCTTGTGGAATTTGAAACTGGGTGGCAGGGACAACATCCCAATGAGACCACCGCTCAATCATCCCAAGAGAAGACTTAAATTACAAGATTGTTAAGTAAAGTTGAGTAACAAACATAAAGTACAAAGACAAGTTGGAAGTCCACATATATCTTTCTCTTTGCAATTATAAAAAAGTTGTTTGGAGAATGAATAGGGGTAAGGGAAATCATTTGAAGTTTTCATTAGATTTCATTATGGAATTTACGTTATTGTTTAATTTAAATTAGATTGATTATAATAGGGTATAATTTTTTAATTTTAATTATTTGAGTGTTTTTATATGTTATTAGATAAAATTAAATGCTAAGTTTGAATTTTATATTAATAAGGAAAATGATTATTAAATCTGTTGGTTTGAAAAGTTGAAATTTAATTATATAAAGTAATTTTGTTATGGAAGTTTGAAAATCTTATTAAAACATAATGGTTTAAGAGAAGAACCACAAAATAAAGGTATCTAATGAATCAACAACAACCAATTTTAAATCCATATTCAAAATGATAAGCATAACCTTTCCTAAAATGAAATTCATGGAGATGAAATTACCTAGGCTGATTGAAGTTGAGGAAGCAACGTCAAAGCATTGAATTAACCCTAAAAAAGAATGGCTCTAGATGAAAACTCAATGTATATGCTTGAAAATCATTTTTCCAATCAAACTATCATGTTATAAAGCTATGTAAATAAAACTAAAGAATAGAACAAATTGGTGACAACTATCAAAGTATACCATGTCATCTTACTTTTAAATGTAATAAAACTTTTAACATTTTTTTTAAAACTATACGGAGATCGATATGATATTTATATAAGAGTTTTCATATTTAGTGATTTAGTTTTTCAAGATGATCTTCCCAAATCTTCTATTTCTTTAGTGTATTGTTGCACCTTTAGGGGCAATTGCTAGTTTAATAAAGGTGAAGGACAATCGATATCTTGGTGAATCATCGTGTAGAGATGATTAAATTCCAAATAAGTTAAGCACATCATCAAGTCACGATGAAATGAAGGCATACGGAAGATCTTTCCCAATATTTTAACTAAGAATCTCAAGTATTTTTACATATCACTGAAATGAGGTCCGAAAAAACATCTTTGCTCCATTGAAAAGATGTATATTTGATATACACATACAAAACTCAAGTTAGAAAATTTAGTACATTTTTTCAATATGGTTGGGAATGGAACATGAGTGTCTCCACGAATATAAATTTGTTCGTTCTGTGGAAAAATATCTAAATTTGTGGGTATAACCTTCAAAACTTTCACGGAAATCAAAGAAAAAGGCATATCTTTCTATTCTTCTCGCACATGGGCGCTAGTGTCATGGGGGTGGGTGACATGAATCGTTCCTCTTCCTTCTGAGAAGATGAAGAGAATCTCCGAACTGAGTCCTCTCTTACAATCTCAATCCACTGATCTGACAACACTTTCCCATCTGTTCTTGCCCAAACAATGGATTGTACTAATGATTTTCTTCTTTTCAATATCAACTTCTTGTTATGTAGGGTTTTCATTTTTTGATTGTCTAATGTCAAACAGTGTCATTTGAGCTGGGATATATACAAGAAACCTTTCCATTCATGTTGCAGAATGAGTCTATGTTTCACACACAATAATACAATTCATTTACACTTCAAACATTGTAGAGATTTTATTCGTATACATTACAATATGAGAAAAATATTGAAAGACAATTGATCCAAATGGGATCTAAAAAGGCCAAAAATTCAAAGTCTTCAAATTCGAAAAAAAAAAGTTCCACTGTATAGAGCTCGAAAAAATGAATCCAACACAACTTGTACACGCAAAAACTGAGTGTGTATGCAGAAGTTATTCAAAGTCGAAGTTTTGTTCTAAGCAGGTCAAAAGTCAAAGTCAGAGTGCTCAAATCATGGTTCCAACAAGAACGATTTGAGCAGTAAAAGTTCCAACTCGTGCTTCCAAGAATGGACCCATTAGGAGGCCACCATGCAACCCTATCAATGGGCAATGCACCACTTATTTTTATTCATTAAAATTATTGTTATGGATCTGACCATCCTCAGACAGATTCAAGGCGAAGAGCTCTTAACACCAAATCCACTCATTCATCACTACACCATTGTTTTATTCATGTTATAACTCATGGAACTAGCTTCAATTATTTTGCAATGGTTTTTATATATTAAAAAAAGGTGGTGGGTGTGGTAGAGCCCTCCATATCTAGCAGTTCCACCAATGCTTTCCACACCCACTAAGTCTAGAGGCGCCCATATTATAACTGATGCAGGGATAAGGCTTTTGGAATGGACCACAAGCAATATATTATATATATTGTAATGTGGATAGATGTGGAACCAATGAGAGGTGGGAAAGGTTGGACTCACAAACATTATTTTTAATTTTTTTGATTATATATTATTCGTATCACAACAACCCGATGGGGAGTTAGGGATTTGACCCCTCAACCCCTGACATTTTATTATAAAAAATTGACCAATGCACCAAGGAGGCAGAAGTTAGATTTTTATGTAACAAAAAGAATTTTTATGCAGAGACAATGACAGACCAAGGAGATAAAGAAACTTTGGAGGCCCATTCTAAGAGATCTAGGAGGCCTTTTTGAGTGTAGTTAGCTGCATTGGAATCCTAAGGTCAAGAAAAACACAATAGGACCAGTCAAGAATATAATTGATCTATTTTTTTATGTACTTTGATGAATTTTAAGAATTAATAAAGAGGCCCATCCATTGAATACCGGACCCGAAGATGTAGGCTTTGAGATAGTCAAACTCAATTATTAATTTCTAGTGTTGTTTTCTTGTGTGCATGTTATTTATTTTCTATAAGTTATCTTCAATTTTCACATTTCATTTAATTAAAGGTTTTTAATGTTGACTTAAATACATATAAAATACCTTTAAAAGTTTGATAAACCAAGTATCAATTTAACTATTGGGATCCATATCAATAATAAATTGATATGGTATACCTTGCATTCAAGTGTGAGGAGAACCAGTCCTGTAGCACCCATGAGAAGGACTTCATTCTTCGAATGGGAACAATAGTTGTCCACTCTGAAGATAAGCTTTCTTCTTGGATCGTACATAGTGAAGCCATTACAGTTGAACCCTAAAGATTTATTCCAAAATGTTAATGGCATGAAGAAGTCCTCGTAGAACTTATTGTTGATTACAACATGCCCTGTGAGTTCTCAGTTGTCTCGATGAACCTTGGAGATCTTTTTTATGAGAATACTGAACAGCAAGGCAGGCAAGTGAGGCATGTATAGGATGAAGGAAATAATAAAAGAGTAGAAAGGAAACCAAGGCTCATGGCTCCTTCATCACTTGATCATTTATATCAAAATTGGTCTAGGACTTGTATTCTATTCAAATAAGTATCTTAGTAAAAAAAACCCTATACAAAATTTTTTTGAATGGTTAGTGCTTTGGTTTGATCAAGACAAGATTCTTGTCATAAATCTTAGGGGTTTCCTTCATAATATCCCTTTTGCAATATCCATCCATCATATCATTATATGTAAATAGATTAGGAGCCACATCAAGGGCCTACATTGTTCTAAAAATGTCACTTGTTGGGCATGCATAATGTCTTCCTTCCATAGACCAGAGATGAGAATGTTGTAAGTAATAATTGTGGGATCAGTCTTCTTCTTTTTCATTTTATCAAATAATTCAAAGGATTTATGCAGCTTACCTTCCATGCAATTAGCATTAATCAAGGTATTATAAATATAAACATGACGTTATCTCTTCATACACACTCCAAACCAGGTCTGCTCTATCCTTTTTTAGTAATGCACACAGAAGGGTGTTACAGGCTTGAACCACAGGCATAAACATTTAATTGTTAAATTCATAAATATATATATATATATATATTAACATGGTGCAACCCCTGGAATATTTCCACTAAGGATTTTACTTCCAGAGATATCAGAAGATATATAAGTATTATCCATGGATATGTCAATCTTCGTTCTTTGGTGAGGGCATGCATCAGTTTCATCTCTACAACAATGCAGTGCTAGAATGGCAAATGGCTCCAAGAACTCTAAAGGAAACAAACCCATATGCTTATCAATCATAGATAACATACTTCCATATTGATACACCATATTCACCTGTAAACCAACACAATTAGCTACAAGTGCTAGGGAAACTAGTAAAGCTAAAGCTTCCTCCCTCATTCCAGCACAAAGTTGATAACACTAAAGTGTTATAAAATAAATTACAGTGGAAAAACAATGTGAAAAAAAATCCAATATTCTGCGCAAAATATGAATGTCCAAAAAATGAAAAAAAAAAATGGAGAGATTAAAAAAATGGATGAAGGTCATATTGATAAGAACATGTACCTCCCTGACAATGTCCTTTCCATGTGAAATAGGTTCCATGCCTGTCAAAAGCTCAAGAAGAACCACACCAAAACTATATACATCGCTCTTATCAATCAATTGGTGAGTCAAGAAGTACTCTAGATCCAAATAGCCTTGCAAAACAATAAATATATAGTTATCCATTGCTCGCGAATATAATAAAAAGCTATAGAAATCATATGCATATATCATGTTAGGATTTGCATCTTACCAGCGTGTCTTTCAGTACAGTTGATACATGATCTAGATATTAACCTTCTATATCTGGTAATAAAGCAATCCTTTAGAATATGAAATCTGTAACATGCAACTCTAATAGCTCGCCGAAGGCAGTGGAAACCGGACCACTAAAGTTATTTCCGGAGAGATCCAAATACTTGAGTCTTGGGAGCTTAGAGATGAAATCTAAGAGTTGTCAAATCCTACACATGGTAGAAAATGATTCACTAGAGGCTAACAAAATCCGAAGGATTTAATTGGCCAAATCGGCCTAGGAAAAGGCCGCAAAGGAACACCTTCGATGGAAAAATAAGAATCATGTCATTTTAATCTTCATCCTAGTTAGGAAATTGGGGTAAGGGAAATTATCTTGTGACTTTGTAAATGTATAAGGCAAGACTGATACATGTGATAAGGATCAAATCATTTTTTAAATGTAAAATGAGAAATCTAGTTGTAATTAAAAAAATGATTTTAGTTTTTTATAATATATTTGTTATATATAATACTAGTTTTGTTATTATATAATGTCAATTAAAGTTAGTAGGTGATTATGGAATGAAGTGTTATACTTTAGATTTAGTTTATATATTTTTAAATTTTATTGTTATATTATATAGTGTAATAATATTAGAATGAAATAATTAGGAGAGTTATATAAATTAATATGGATTGGATTTAATTTTCAATCTACCAAGTGTTGAGAAAGATTAATCTTTGAAATACAAACTTAGATTTATTCAGGGCCTTTTGAGATACAAACCTAGATTTATTAAGGGCCTAGAAGAATCTAATATATTGAGATACAAAAATCTTTTAAAGTGACTAGATATAAAGTTAAAATGAATATAGAATTATTTAACTATAATTATAATTATAATTATATAATTATATATTTATTTATTTTATTTTATTTTTATATAATTTGACCTATCAAAATATTTGCAAACCATTATATTACATTACAATATATCTACCATACTAAGAGCGCTTCTAAGTGCAATTATATTAATAGGAAATATCAAAAATACTCACTTTTCATATAACACCTTTTTTTCGTCGATAAATGCTCGACTTACAGCAAATGGTTGTCTCGTACATGTAGATAAACCCATTCCATATAGTATTTCCTTGCAATTTATAAGGATCTAAACATGCAATAAAAATGTTACAGTCTACCATCTTCATGTTACACACTACCATCTTCACCCTAGCAAAAATTCAATTGCGGACTGCAAACAGAAAATAATGAACACATTGTACATAGGTGAAGTGACAACTCACTCAAATCCCCAAAACTGATAAATTGTTATGATTGCCTTCATCGGAATTCTACCAGAAGCTGCAGTGCATCCTTCCAGCTCAAGATTTGCAATTCCATCAACTGCATTGATTGGAATCATGCATGGTGGAACTACTGGTATTCTCGTCGCTGCATCAACTACCACACATTCAGCTGTTGGTGTATATGTTTTTGAACATCCAACTTCATGCCATGTCTCATCACCACCCCTTTCAAAAACATTAGGCAGAACCATTGCTTAGAGATGCATTTTGAATTCCTGAGCTTGAAGTTGAACCATTGCTTGAGTGCTGCCAAATCTCCCAAACAATTCATCGTAGGGAAGGTGCACTCGGCGTAGGCTGAGTATTATTTCTGACCACTCGTCTTCTTTTTCCAATCCCAAGACTCGAACCCTGAACCTAATACTACTCTTCACTACTTGTTGTTTGTGAATCACTTTTCGGGCACCTTTGGGGGCGGATATGCCATCAAATGTCGTCAACATGCTAGCATTGTGACTGCTCACTTCTTAGATAACACTTATTTAAATTAATGAATTTATTTTGGAATATAAATTTATGTGGTTAATGATTTCAAACTTAAGTTTTTATGGATAAATTATATGGGAGTTTTGAGGTCGACTTGTTTATAATCACATACTTCCTTATGTTAATTTCATGTGATTAATAAATTTAATTAAAAAGGTGAAAAGAGCATAATAATATTTAAGATAAATCTTAATTTTTGATTTGTAATTACAACTAAAAATATTTGAGAATATTCTATGCATGTTAAATCCCTATTGTCCACTTAAATTAAATCGATTTTCAAGACAAGCTAACACTCAAGTGAAGGGGAAGTTAAACTCTCTAAGACATTGTCCTTTGACATTCACTCCACATTTCCATGGAATTATAAATGATATTTTTAATTAATAAATTTAATTAAAAGTGCAGACAAAGTGTAACTACTTTCGATATAAACTTCAACCTTTCATTGGAGACTACTACGTTAGTTAAATTTCTACCATCCACCTAATAATTATTGATGATTTAATTAAAATATTGGAAGCTCAAAATATATACTCTTATAGGTGTACTTATTAATAATTAAATTAAAATTCTCAAAGCTCAAAGCCTTATTCTATAATCGACATGTGTATCAGCTTAATTATTATAAATTCATTTTAATTTGTATACTTAATAATAAGAAAACTGAAAATAATTTTAATTTAAAAAGATTGATATATTAATATAAAATTTTAATATTTTTGAAATTAAAATTAATTAAAACTTGATGAAATGGTTGAACCTAGTCTAACTTATAAATTAAATCTGGGTTAAATATTAATAAAAAACATTTACCTCATGATATATTTCACTTTCCCAAGATAAAAAATAAAAAATAAAAAATAAAATAAAATAAATCATACAAGTTTTCTTTTAGTTAATCAATTTAATTGAAATGATATATTGAAATAAATCTTGACCTTTGATATGTGAATGTTCTAGAATATTTCATGGAAGTTAAATCCCTACTCTCCACTTAATAATTATTAATAACTAAATTAAAAATTTTCAAGTCCTATTGCAAAATACACACGCCTATCGACATAATAAATAAAATAATAATACCTTAAAATGAAATATATTAATGTATTTTATTTTTCAATATTAACTATTAAAAATATAACCTTGGATTTGGGCGTCAAGTCGACAGAGGGAAACATTTACAACCTCAATGGTTGACCTACTTGTTGTATTTAATCCAAGGGAACGACGATGCCTTGGGCTTACCCCCTCACCTGTCTATCAATCCAACATATGCTACAACGAAACCCTCCTCTCAACAAGAATTTATGGTCGTTCAGGCCATTGTACACTCGTTATCGTGTTGGAAATTATGGCTCACTCACAAAGAATGTTAAGGGCACCACAAATAGGGGTATGAACTGACATAAGCGATGGTTGTTAGTAGTCAGAGGTATTAAAAATCAAAATAATTTGTCTTAGCACTCCTTTGTAGCTGCAATGATAAGGGAACATGGTAGAACTCTTAGGGGAACTAGAAGCAGAGGCAAGATGCTTCTTATCCCCTCATATATTTAGCGAATAGAGCAATTAGACGAGAGAATCCCCCATTGCTAGTGTGCATAGTAGCATACCTAGAAGCCTAGGGGATGCAAATCACTCGTGACAATGCATGGACTATCTACAATATCCTAGGTAATCTCCTTCACGATGAGGAAGATGCAACCATTCTGTTGTAGGGATGTGTGTGGGATTTGAATTTTCACCTTGAATGTGCGTTGGTTACCCTGTAAGGCACTGCGAGTACCCTAGGCCTCCAACTCCATCACACTTCTTCATCCTTGATCCAGATTGGATCATTATATTGTTTTTCATCCAACTCAATGCTTTTAAACTAGAAAAAATGGATGAATAAGCTCATGGGACTATTTTTAGTGGCGAGGCCCAATTTGGAAAATTAGGGTATTAAACCTCTGAAGAGAATTTAGAGGCATCAAACAGTTTGTTTTGGGGGTAAAACTTTTTTTCTTTAGCATGAAAGAATATTTTCGTATTGTACATACAAATACCTTTCTAACGGTGCAATAACCTCATCAATCAGAGTCTGTATGCAAAAGTTATGTCGATCAGAAGTTGACCTTCCTCTTTTCACCACCATAATTTGAGAGGATGCCACATCAGCCCCCATTATTCATGGAAAATGGGAAAGCCGCATGGTTATGGTGAATACTACTCTAGAAGAATCGATATTGTAACTCTAGTTAACATTTGAGGTAGTCAAACCTAACCACTAGTAGGATCTTAGGTTGTGTTATAACCAGGCCACTAGGAGGAAAATGGGATCCATGCTTTCGAGTGTATTTTCCCCATAGATGAGAGGGACAAGATATAAAGAACACAAAGACTACTCATGTACTATAGTATTCCAATGGCCATAAACTATACTTCCTTGTACTCGCAGCCATTTTCTATTCAAAGGAAGAGAACAAAGCGACCTCACCTTCTATTTGGGTTTTCTCCCTAAAGGGTTTCCTAGGTCATATCTTCTTTCAAACCATGGTTTGTGATTTTTTATTTCATTACTTTATTTTCTAATTAATTTTAATTTCGCATGCATACTCAATTAACAATAATCTACAAATCCAAAATTCTAAAGACAAATAAAACCCTAATAGTGTATATTTCATATTTTTAAAGTTTTATCAAATCTATTGTGATGAACTATCCAATGGAATATAAATGAAAATTTACAAATCATGTCAATATCAAAACATGATTCTTTGGGTATATTATGGATATTTGTAGGGGATCTATATCGGTTAGGCCAAAAGTCCTAAAACCCTAATCATAGCCAAGGAATCTATGAATGACCCTTGTTATCCAACAAAATAAATGTTTTTGCAATTGGAAGTACAAGTTACAGATATAAGTCGTAATGTGAATCTCCTCATGTCAACCTTGAGCAATAAGCTCAGGATATTTAGGGATACGAGGGTTCTAATGTAGAGGACAAATCAAAGGGGAGATCAAGAGATTAGGAAGAAATAGAGAACAAGCCACAGAAAGGACCCAAAAAAGATCAACCTAATTCAAATGCTGTGAATAATTCATAGCCCATATTCAAAATGGAAACAAAGGTCGATATCAAGTTATACCAATGAGAGATCAATTCTATGAAACTAAATCATTGGTTGTAGCAATAAGAATTTTATTTCAGTGTCCATCATGTTGAGGAAGAACAAAGCATTTCATTTGTGTGGTTGAAATTATAGGGTCATGCCTTCACTTGTTGGGAAAGCCACATGGAGACTATAGTAGCAGACTTGAGGCAGAAGACACAAAAATTGTGTAATAATTTTTTTATTACTGAATAAAATACTTGAATGATGATTACAATCCTTCGTGGCGGTGTGCTTATATAGGCATTGACTAACCACAAAGGTGATTGGACACCAATTTTCAACATAACCCTCTCCATAATTAATAACAATTAATAATTTATTAAATAAATAAATAATTTAATTAATTAAAGCCAAAATTGATCTCCCACCTCGAAGTTGTGGTCAACACAATGCTTATCATGTCTGAGCACCTGGTACATGGCTTGACTCTTCTCCAAATTTTCTTGTACCATCTAATGCACCAAATAAATCTATTCAATGAGTGTTTGGCCTTATCTATATCATTGTGTCCATCCACCACAACATCTTTACCAAAGATAAAATCTAAGGGAGATTTTGGTAAATATCCCAAACATGCTTCAAATGGAGATGTTCGAGTTCATGAATGCTAGGCTATGTTGTAGGCATGCTGGAAGTAATGTAAGTGTTCATCCCAAAGCTTAGGATGCTTGCTACAATATCCATAGAGTAGATGTACTATTGTTTTATTCACACTTGTGTCTGGCCATCAGTTTGTGGACAAAATGTTATGCTCTTCTTCAACTCGGTGTTGATGAGTTCCCATAAACTTGACCAAAATTTCCTGACAAATTGAGAATCTCGATCATAAATAATAGAATTGGGCAACCCAAAGTGTACCCATACATTTTGGAAGAATATATTTGTGGTTTATTCTAATGCAACCTATTTCTTACATGGAATAACCACACATTTTGTTGAAGCTATCCACAACAACATAAAGATAATCATGACCTTTCTTTGACATTAGTAGTCCTCCTACAAAATCCATAGAAATACTTTCCGAAGGATGAGAAGGAATAAGAAGTAGAGTATACAAACCCAACTTTCTATTACTATTGTTACTAGTAGCACACATGGAGAATCCTCTTACATATCTTGATACACTTTCATTCATACGAGGCTAATAACAATACCTCTGTAATTGTGCAACTATTTTTCCCACACCAAAGTGGCCAGCAATCAGAGAAGTATGAGCTTCCCTTATGATGTTGTCTCATTCACTCTATGGAATACACAACTTGCAAAGATGATACAACAACTTATTGTGAACATGATAATCCAACTCTTCAACGTGATGGCCTTGAGTCAAAGTTGCATAAACATTTTTAAAATCGTCATATTGAGCATATTGTTCAATATAACATTCATGCACGATTAAGTTATGCTTAATAAAGATAGGTGAATTAACAATAGACCTTGAAAGCATATCAATAGCTTTGTTGTATATACCTTTCTTCTACCTAATTACCAAATGAAATTGTTGTATAAATCCCATCCACCTGAAATGTCTAGCTTGTTGTAGCTTGGTTTGCGATTATAAATATTTCAAAGGTTGATGGTCACAATGAATAATCATTTCTTTACCCATCAAATAATGCTTCCATTTCTTCACACTTTGTAGCAAAGAATACAACTCTTTATCATAAGTTTGATAGTTAATTACTGCATCAATAAATGTTTCAAAAATATAACAAATAGGTTTACCATGTTGCATCAAAACTGCTTCCATGGGATAATCACTTGCAGTGGTTTGAATCTCAAATGGCTACTTAAGATCTAGAAGTGCAAGAAATGGTGTTGTGATGATTTTCTCTTTCAATGTGATTTATGCTACTTTCCTCCCCACTAAAAGACTTGTTTCACACTCGAGCTGCAATAGATGAGAAATTAGTAATAAACTTTCTCCAATATTGGGTTGCTCCCAAAAAACTCCTAACCTCTATCACATTATTGGGCTTAGGCCAATTCACAATGATCTCAACTTTTGAGGGATCAATCTTCAATTCATCCCCACCAACAATATGACCCAAATAAACTAAAGAGGTTTTCCTAGATTCACACTTAGATATATTCAAATACAATTTATGTTTCTTTAAGACATCTAAAACTTGCTTAACATGCTCTTCACAAGTCTTACTGAAAATCAGAATATCATCTAAGTAGACTATGAAAAAATCATCAAGGAATGATCTCAACACATCATTCATAACTCTCATGAATGTGGTATGTGCATTACAAATCCCAAATGGCATAACTAACCATTCAAAAAAACTTTGTCTTTTCTTGGAATCAGTCTTCCAAATATCACCTTCAGCAATCCTAATATGATCATAACCTCTTCTCAAATATAACTCAATGAAATAAGAAAACCCCTTTAATTGGTCTAGCAAATCATAAATATGAGGAAGAGGATAGTGATTCTTTAATGTGATTTTTTTCAAAGCTCTAAAATCCACACACATGTGCCATGTAACATCCTTCTTTGGAACCAAAACAATAGGAGACCCACAAGGATATGTTATAATGACCCCTTTTTCAAGTAGCTCTTCAATTTGCTTCTTTATTTCTACATTCTCCAAAGCTAATATTTTGTATGTGCCAATGTTTAGAAAAGGTGCATCCTACTGCAATTGAATTTCATGTTGGATTCCTCTTATAGGAGGCAACCCTTCAGGTTCCTAAAATACCTTATCATATGTGTTAACAACTTCAACCAAATCATACTTGAGTTTTTCATCACATATTTGGAAAGCTTGAGTGTATAAAATTTGAATAATATGACACTTATTCACAGGAGATTATCCTGATTATACACTATTTGTGGAATCATGCATAATACATAACCTCCTCTACTATTGATCATAAATTTTGTGGAATTAGAAACATTCACATGCGCACATTGAAACATCAATCACACATATCAACACAGTATGTACCCGGGGAAAGAATACAACTGAAAACCCCCAACTATCTGTATATTATATTGATTGAGAACATGTAACAATACATAGTACAATACTCCTCACAAGTATTCAGTACTATCTCCACCTGTTACACACAAACTAGCTCAGATCTGAATCAATCATAGGTTCAAATCTCCTCCGCTGCTTGCCTGCTTCCACTGCGCAATCCTGCATGAGAATATTGATGAATGAATGATCCAAATTCGTATTTCCCTTGGATATACCATGCAATCCTCATTGGAAATACTCAATCCATTGATTATGCAAATCACATGCACAACTATAGTCACAACTGACAACTGTCTTGCCCTTTCACTCACCTCTAACACTTGTCTCCACTGAACTGTCCATGCACTGAGTTAACTGATGTATTCCTCAGTTGATTTATGAGTTAATAATTAGTGAATTAATTAATAACTAATTCACATCACTCATCATTATTCTATTCGTCAGTTAGACTAAATACAATTAGTTCAACTAAGTCAAACTGAACACAACTCCATCAACTCCTGATCCAACTCCACAAAACTCAATCACTAAAGTCCTAACTGAATTCCTCCATGCAATAGCTCAAGTTAACCCATAGAACCATGTATTTCCTTCTGGAAATTGCATGTGCCACATTTGTAGCTCAAACTGAAGTGCTCCAAGAGAATAAGATAATGTTTATATCTAAATATTATTAAGAGCTAATGATGAAAATGAGAAATTGGGGGTTGTCCAAAATCCCACTTCCTTTTTAAAATCTCAATCTTGGATCTGTGGGTTATGGCCCACGAAGCCTCGACGGAAGCATTCTAAATAAAAAATCATCATTGTTCATCATTTTTCTCACTCAAGAATGGGATTAATTCCTTCCAGTTTCTCTCTTGACAAGCTTTGCCGCACATTTTCCTCCATTGCTGACCAAAAAGCATGAAAGTTAGACCATCTACCATTGTCCTCTATTAACCTCCCAAGATTGAAGGTTATGATTGGAGACAAACGATTCCCAACCTTTGACCAAATTCATCTCAGGATCACGGTTTACAAGCCATATCTGCCCGCTTGGTCCTTCCAATAAAATGTGCTCTCAAAGTTGGTTGCCATCAACAAATTTTCTAGGAATTCTCAGTCGAGATTTGTAGTCCACTGGCAAAAACGTACAGAAAGAAGGGACATGCACGCTATTATCCCATCTCGCAATTCTTCGCATGCATTGTTTGGTACAACGATCGCATGCCTTGAACTTCTCAGACATATTGACTCTAAGTCTTGTTTAGCGCTTCTCCGTGAACATAAACCTAAATTATTTAGAGATTAAACCGAACCAAAAAAAACAATCACATATAACAGTTAAACCAGATAACAGTTAAACGTTAAATTAGGCTTTCATCGATCTTTTAAGAGATCGATGATCGATCCAGCACATAACACGGGATTTACACATAACCGTACTCAACATACTAGAACAGGCTTATATATATTATATAAAACAGATACATACTAAGGCTTTTCAGCCTTAGAAACGAGCTCAAGCTCGACTAAATTTTTTTTCCACTCACAATTTTCTTTACAAAATAAGATACCTCACACCCTATCACACTATACATTTATAAGATACATTGGAAGGATCGATCAGATCTTCTCCTAGTTTTTTTACAATGAAATCTCTCCAAAAGCGTGCATGGCTGTTATCAATAGCAAGTCTCCTCGAAACATATCCACTTTAAAGCTACTTTAATTCTGCTTTTCTGCTTTAAAAAAAAGGCGTTCCTCTTTTCTGATCCTCTGGTCCACGCTTGCTTGCTTTGTTGCTGGGTGCTCCCACATCAGACTCCCGAGGCACAAAAATTTATGACCTCCTGGTCATATGCTTCTCCTGGTCTTTAGCAATTTTATCCATTGCATTCCTTCACTGCAACCAACCTCTGCAGTAACAGCCTCCTCTGTTACACGATACCTCACCAAGCCCTCTGCACTCGGTCTTTTGGCATCCTCTAGGTTGCTCCAAATCTTCTCACCTTCCGTTGCCGCCATCTGCACAATCACAAGACCATAAACTCTCCATCTTTAACACAACTATACCTCTTTTCACTTCTGCTCACTCTCAGGAATCCTTTCCCTGCTTTGATACCACCTGATGAAAATGAGAAATTGGGGGTTGCCCAAAATCCCACTTCCTTTTTAAAATCTCAATCCTGGACATGTGGGTTATGGCCCACGAAGCCTCGACGGAAGCATTCTAAATAAAAAATCATCATTGTTCATCATTGTTCTCACTCAAGAATGGGATTAATTCCTTCCAGTTTCTCTCTTGACAATCTTTGCCACACATTTTCCTCCATTGCTGACCAAAAAGCACAAAATCTAGACCATCTACCATTGTCCTCTATTAACTTCCGAAGCTTGAAGGTTATGATTGGAGACAAACGATTCCCAACCTTTGACCAAATTCATCTCAGGATCATAGTTTACAAGCCATATCTGCCCACTTGGTCCTTCCAATACAATGTGCTCTCGAAGTTGGTTGCCATCAACAAATTTTCCAGGAATTCTCAGTCGAGATTTGTAGTCCACTGGCAAAAACATACAGAAAGAAGGGACATGCACGCTATTATCCCCTCTCGCAATTCTTTGCATGCATTGTTTGGTACAACGATCGCATGCCTTGAACTTCTCAGACATATTGACTCTAAGTCTTGTTCGACGCTTCTCCGTGAACATAAACCTAAATTATTTAGAGATTAAACCGAACCAAAAAAAACAATCACATATAACAGTTAAACCAGATAATAGTTAAACGTTAAATTAGGCTTTCATCGATCTTGTAATAGATCGATGATCGATCCAGCACATAACACGGGATTTACACATAACCGTACTCAACATACTAGAACAGGCTTATATATATTATATAAAACAGATACATACTAAGGCTTTTCAGCCTTAGAAACGAGCTCAAGCTCGACTAATTTTTTTTTCCACTCACAATTTTCTTTACAAAATAAGATACCTCACACCCTATCACACAATACATTTATAAGATACATTGGAAGGATCGATCAGATCTTCTCCTAGTTTTTTTACAATGAAAGCTCTCCAAAAGCGTGCATGGTTGTTATCAATAGCAAGTCTCCTCGAAACATATCCGCTTTAAAGCTACTTTAATTCTGCTTTTCTGCTTTAAAAAAAAAGGCGTTCCTCTTTTCTGATCCTCTGGTCCACGCTTGCTTGCTTTGTTGCTGGGTGCTCCCGCATCAGACTCCCGAGACACAAAAATTTATGACCTCCTAGTCATATGCTTCTCCTGGTCTTTAGCAATTTTATCCATTACATTCCTTCATTGCAACCAAACTCTGCAGTAACAGCCTCCTCTGTTACACGATACCTCACCAAGCCCTCTGCACTTGGTCTTTTGGCATCCTCTAGGTTGCTGCAAATCTTCTCACCTTCCGTTGCCGCCATCTGCACAATCACAAGACCATAAACTCTCCATCTTTAACACAACTGTACCTCTTTTCGCTTTTGCTCACTCTCAGGAATCCTTTCCCTGCTCTGAGACCACCTGATGAAAATGAGAAATTGGGGTTGCCCAAAATCCCACTTCCTTTTTAAAATCTCAATCCTGGACCTGTGGGTTATGGCCCACGAAGCCTCGACGGAAGCATTCTAAATAAAAAATCATCATTGTTCATCATTGTTCTCACTGAAGAATGGGATTAATTCCTTCCAGTTTCTCTCTTGACAAGCTTTTCCAGACATTTTCCTCCATTGCTGACCAAAAAGCACGAAAGCTAGACCATCTACCATTGTCCTCTATTAACTTCCCAAGCTTGAAGGTTATGATTGGAGACAAACGATTCCCAACCTTTGACCAAATTCATCTCAGGATCACAGTTTACAAGCCATATCTACCCGCTTGGTCCTTCCAATACAATGTGCTCTCGAAGTTGGTTGCCATCAACAAATTTTCTAGGAATTCTCAGTCGAGATTTGTAGTCCACTGGCAAAAACGTACAGAAAGAAGGGACATGCATGCTATTATCCCCTCTCGCAATTGTTCGCATGCATTGCTTGGTACAACGATCGCATGCCTTGAACTTCTCAGACATATTGACTCCAAGTCTTGTTCAGCGCTTCTCCGTGAACATAAACCTAAATTATTTAGAGATTAAACCGAACCAACAAAAACAATCACATATAACAGTTAAACCAGATAACAGTTAAACGTTAAATTAGGCTTTCATCGATCTTTTAAGAGATCGATGATCGATCCAGCACATAACACGGGATTTACACATAACCGTACTCAACATACTAGAACAGGCTTATATATATTATATAAAATAGATACATACTAAGGCTTTTCAGCCTTAGAAACGAGCTCAAGCTCGAGTACATTTTTTTTTCCACTCACAATTTTCTTTACAAAATAAGATACCTCACACCCTATCACACTATACATTTATAAGATACATTGGAAGGATCGATCAGATCTTCTCATAGTTTTTTTACAATGAAAGCTCTCCAAAAGCGTGCATGGCTGTTATCAATAGCAAGTCTCCTCAAAACATATCCGCTTTAAAGCTACTTTAATTCTGCTTTTCTGCTTTAAAAAAAAGGCGTTCCTCTTTTCTGATCCTCTGGTCCACGCTTGCTTGCTTTGTTGCTGGGTGCTCCCGCATCAGCTAATAATATTCGACTGTTCTATTTTTAGCCTGGAAGTCTAAAAATAGATTCCGCCCATATGTCTAAAAGTATAAGTCCATCTATTTTTACCAACATGACCAATCATCCATAAATAGCATCCTGTAACTCATAGACCACGATCCATATGTCTAAAAATAGACTTTGCGCCAGAAATAGCCTGCGGGCACACTTAGTGAAGGCGACTTCTTTTCATGAAGCTCCATCATCTTGTTGCATTTTCAACACTCCCTCCCAACAAGGTATGGATTATCTACAACCCCTATCTTGTAACTCTAGAATGTTCTGCATGCAACACATCTACTTGGTCCACTTGCTCCAACAACACTTGGAACAAAAACACTCCCAACTGACCTCTCTGTTGGGCTAGGAACATACTCTGATGTTGAAGCTCTGCCTGCTGCTGACAAGTGCTCCCTCTCTGACATATGCGCTACTGCAACATATCCATGCATCTCACACCATTGCACACCTCTCTGTGCCACCTAGCACTGTGCAAAACACTTGTGCCTCTCGCATTGTTGCAGCCTGCTAGTTATGTGTTGTCCTGGGATTCCCTACACTGTCGCTCTCTCTGCCGCTCCATCCGCATCTGTCTCTACCCAATCAATCAGTTTTTGCTACTCCACATTGAGGCTCTTGTAGCAAGGTCTCATCCAAGAGGTTGGGTACCTCAAGGATCGTGCCCCTCCTCCTTGGGACGATCACTCTATATTACCCCACCTCCTACCTGGAGGTATGGCTGCATGTGATCCCTTAGCCCACCTGGCTCAAATTTTCCCCCTACTAGAGGTCTCTGCATGAGTAGATGTCCCTACTCGATCTCCTCTCAGCTTCCCTAGTTGTGGTTGCTCCACAACCTCCTGAAGCTGCTGCACAAATCATGGCTCCTCCACCATTGTCTGAGACTTCTTCTGGCTCTG
Organism: Pinus taeda; assembly: GCA_000404065.3. NCBI lineage: Eukaryota > Viridiplantae > Streptophyta > Pinopsida > Pinales > Pinaceae > Pinus > Pinus taeda. The sequence continues at coordinate 37,457 of APFE030712211.1, forward strand.
CATGTTGAGAGGTAATATACCCTCCCTCTCAACCATGAAGTCTCCATCAGTTGCCTTGCTGCTCAAGGCTTTGCATGCATCTACATGCAACTAATAAAGGTTCCTGACTCGAACCCCTATCTTCCAGGTTTCTCCAGTTGTCTTACTACACAGGAAAGCCTTTCCCTCGCTAAAAATAACATCATATCCCTTGTCTTCTAACATCGCCATAGAGATAAGATTCCTCTTCAATCCTGGAGCATGCATCACTTCCTTCAATACAAAGGGTTTACCAAAATCCCTCTCAAAGGAAATGGTATCGATGCTGGTTGCACTATATCTACCATCATCGCCCATCTCAATGTGCACTCCAAGATCTTTCTCATCCAGATCATAAAACAAATCTTGATCTCCTGTCATGTGAAAATACGCATCAGTTTCCAAGAACCATACTGATCCCATCACAGTTGATACCAAGCATGTGATCAGTGAAAAATCTAGTTCAAACTATGAGGCTAAGGCCTCTCCCGCTGCAGATCCAGCATCTTGCTTATTTTTCTTCTTCTGCGGATAATCTGTGGCATAGTGTCCATGCTGGTGACAGTGAAAGCACTTCACCTTGGACATGTCTTGCTTCTTGCCTTTCCCACTGGAATGAGAAGCTTTCTCGTTCTTCCCCTTCTTTTCTTTGGCAGCCAAAGCGCAATTTTCTTCATCAGATTCCTTTGATGAAGTTTCGTCCCTGGTATTCCACCTGATCTCCTCTTACACAAGATCTGACCAAAGTCTTTCCCATCCTGGCAATTTCTCCCGACCATTGACAGAGTCCTCATAGGAATTCCAACTCTTCGGAAGACCAAGGAGAGCCAAGCTCACCAATTCCTCATCATCAACAGTCACCCCCACACTTCCCAGCTCATTTCGGCATTGGGTGAACTTCATGATATACCTCGCCATACTGTCGCCATTCTCACACTTAATGTTTCTGAGTTTATCCTTGAGCGCCAACTTCCTCTAGTTGCTCTTGCTTTGGAATAGATCTATCAACGCTTTCCACATCAAGTATGGAGAATTCTTTCCATGGAGGCTGGACACAATGTGATACCTCATGCCCTCCAACAAAATCCTTTGACACCTTGCTCTCTTCTTTTGCCAAGCCACAGCTTCAACAGCATCAGTAGGTTTTGGGACATCCGCATCTATGAACTCCTTCAACCCATTATCATCTAACACCACCTCCATCGTGTCCTTCCATGCAATATAGTTTGAGCTGCCCTCAAGGGCATACTCCAATTCCAATTCGTTGAAAGACATTTCAACTTTGACACCAAGAAAACACTGCTGCAAATTTGAATTCCACCAGCTCAAAACTCAACCGCTTTTGATCTAAAATTTGTGAGAACAAAGTATTTCTTGTACAGATATCGAATGTATGGGCATTCACTGGATATCTCACCTTCCAAAAGAAGGATGAATCCAGAGGCTACTTGGCTTGATTACAGGCTCTACTTGAAGAAATAAAATGGAAACACTTTCTGAATAATAGATCTGATGATCAACTTCGCTTTGATATCCTGTAGAACTTTTTCTACAAATCAACCAGCTCCGATGCCATGTAGAAATTTTGAATAATATGACACTTATTCACAGATATTATCTTGATTATACACTATTTGTGGAATCATGCATAATACATAACCTCTTCTACTATTGATCATCAATTTCGCGGAATTAGAAACATTCGCATGCACACATTGAAACATCAATCACACATATCAACACAGTATGTACCCGGGGAAAGCATACAGCTGAAAACCCCCAACTATCTGTATATTATATTGATTGAGAACATGTAACAATGCATAGTACAATACTCCTCACAAGTACTCAGTACTATCTTCACCTGTTACACACGAACTAGCTCAGATCTAAATCAATCACAGGTTCAAATCTCCTCCGCTGCTTGCCTGCCTCCACTGCGCAATCCTGCATGAGAATACTGATGAATGAATGATCCAAATTCGTATTTCCCTTGGATATACCATGCAATCCTCATTGGCAATACTCAATCCATTGATTATGCAAATCACATGCACAACTATAGTCACAACTGATAGCTGGCGTGCCCTTTCACTCACCTCTAACACTTGTCTCCACTGAACTGTCCATGCACTGAGTTAACTGATGTATTCCTCAGTTGATTTATGAGTTAATAACTAGTGAATTAATTAATAACTAATTCACATCACTCATCATTAGTCTATTCGTCAGTTAGACTAAATACAACTAGTTCAACTAAGTCAAACTGAACACAACTCCATCAACTCTTGATCCAACTCCACAAAACTCAATCACTGAAGTCCTCCATGCAATAGCTCAATTTAACCCATAGAACCACGTATTTCCTTCTGGAAATTGCATGTGCCACATCCATAGCTCGAACTGAAGTGCTCCAAGAGAATAAGATAATGTTTATAGTCTAAATATTATTAAGAGCTAATAATAGTCGAATGTTCTATTTTTAGCATGGCAGTCTAAAACTAGACTCCGCCCATATGTCTAAAAATAGAAGTCCATCTATTTTTACCAACATAACCAATCATCCACAAATAGCATCCTGCAATTCATAGACCATGATCCATATGTCTAAAAATACACTTTGCGCCAAAAATAGCCTGCGGGCACACTTAGTGAAGGCAACTTCTTTTCACGAAGCTCCATCATCTTGTTTCATTTTCAACATTGAGATTCAACAATATCTTTGGATTTTATCAGCAATAATACAAAATTCTTACTAGCATTTACAAGCCATTTCATTTTACCAACACTTACAAGAGACAAGTTCATCTTCTTGCAATGTTCTCTAATGATATACTCAATTCCATATTTAAAAATATGATATTTGTTCTCATGACAATAGAATATGGCTTTTCGGTCATACAAGTATGGACTCCTTAAAACAATTCCACATATGTATAGTGGTACAACATCAAGCTCTACCTCATCAATAGAGTTTGTAGTGATGGAAAATTTAAGTTTACATTTTTCTTGTGACTTGCAATTTGGCATTGTCACATACCCAACCCAAAGGGTAAGGTTTATGATGAGGTATAGTTTCTAAGTTTAGTTTCTTGACAATAGCTTCAAAAATAAGGTTAACTTTAGATCCACTATCAAACAAGGTATCAACTTTGGTATGTTTTGGAATGAATCTAATATGGAAAATCTCAATTCTTTCTTTATCATTTTGAGACTCAATAGGCTTACTAGAAGAAATAGCACTTGTAATAGAAGTTTTACCTTTCATTCCCATGACTATGATTTTGGTCTCATTGCCTACATTAGATTCTAGATCTTGTTGAGTTGTTGTAGCAGTCTTTTGTTTCCCCTTGTTGTTGAACTTCTTTAGTCTCATTTCTAAATGTAGATCCAACAATGGTCTTCATCATGTCCTTCTTTTGAAAAATGTTTGCATGTGAGTTTCTCTCCCTCTTTCTTGATTGTAGCATTCTTTTTTACTTTGCCTTTAAACTTCCCCTTTCCTTTGTCTCTAGATTTGAATGGTTTCTTGTTAGGATTTGGAGTAACATTCTTCCCTCTTCCCTCTAAATGAGTTTTTTGAACACATACTTCATCTCGATTGGTTGGATTAAACATAAGATTGTGTCTTAAATAAATATGTAATCCACCTACGTATTTAAGGAGAGTGTCTTGGGAAGACAAATCTACATCCAAGATTAAAGCTCTTCTTCTAAATTCTTGTGTGTAACTTTGAACACTTTGACCTTTAGCTTGTCTAAAATTTTTCCAACCCATAATTTATTTTTGCATGTAAGCTAATGGATAAAATTTCCTTCTTAATGCAGCTACAGAATCATTCCAAGAAGAGATAATTTTACCACTTTTCTTCAAGTTTTCTTAATTTATGGTCTCCCACCAGATGAGGGTTTCACTTTCCAAACAAAGAGAAGAAAGCTAGATCTTGGTCACACCATCCTTAATCATTTGAATCCTACAATAGAATTCAACCTGATGAACCCAATTATCCAACTTTTCAGCATTTATTTCCCCATTATACACAGACAATTCAAAATTGACATCAAGCTTTAACAAAGGAGACTTAGCATGTCCTTTTGGATATCTTGGAGGAGTATGTGAAGGAGTTGAAGGAGATGAGGGTGAAGGTGAATATGGAGGTGAAGGAGGAGGTGGAGCTGGAGTCTTGCTCCCATCACTACCATTACCTTTTGGTTGATTTTAGCTCTCTCCATGCAACCTTGTTATCCTCTCCTGATATAAAACTTTCACCATTTTAGACATGTCATAGAAATCCTTTCTGAAAGATCTCTCATCCTTAGATGTCATCTCATGTCTTTCTTCATGTGCCATGACTTGTGGAGTTTGAGGATTTTGTGACCTCCTTGAACCAATTTCAGGATTTGGTTATTCAAGAACTCCTTCTCCTCTTTTCAACTTTAACCTTGTAAGCATCAAGAAAATACCTGCAAACATAGTTAAACCTTAAAAAAAACCATGATTTTATACCAAACTGATCTGAAATTAAAAACTTGAAGGTTTCTTTAAAAAGTGAAAGCAAGTTTATGTATTGTGGGCAATGGATCAAGTTGTAAAAGCACATAAACTTAGTGTTTTAAAATTCAATTTACATAAATAAAACAAAGAAAAATGAACCCCTCCTAGGCTATTTCTTTGGGTCCAACTTCGAGTGTTGGGTTCCTTCAATTATATGCTTAAATCTGAGATTGCATCAGTTTATTAAGCTCAATTTGCAAAAATAGTGCTACCAATGGATTCAGAATGCTCAAAATCCAGAATTTAGGATTTTCTTGACCTCAAAAAATGTTGGAAAATGAGCAAGATATGCCTCCTTGAACAAATTTTTCTAATTGTTCTGCAAATCTACAATTCTGGCTAATAATCCCATGAATTCCACCTTTCTTCCAACCGCCGAGAAACAATTTTTCTTAGTGCCGACGTGATTCCTGCCAAAATTTATGCAATTTGTCGCGTGTTTAATTCAGCCAATAACCCTTAAGAGATGGGCCAAGGTCACATTGAGTGCCATGTGGCCAGGGGCCAGGGTTTATCGCCCACCCTTGCTACTCCAACTCCTCTTGTCTCGGCCATTAGTTACATTATGGATCATGGGAGCGGGGGTCGACGTGGACCAAGTGCCACCTGGTCCGCTCCTTCACCACTTGTATGGTCATTGATAGAACCATGGCTAGGGCTTAATGAACCTGTCCCTCTGTCGATGCCTCTAGTCTTATGGCATCATGTAATCAAGGGTTGGGGCCAAGTGCCTCACCCATCCTGCCACCATACAAACCACTACTCTTTAAATATAAATGATGCATAATATATATTAAAAACATAGATGTGGTTCACTGGTAATGTGGTTGGTTGTTGTTCAACATGTCACAAGTTTGAATCTTGTGGGGTTAACCAATATCCATAACAAAATTTTGGCCTCTCCAAGAATGCCATGTGGTACCTTGGGATTGGCTCGTACCATTTACCCTCAGCCAATTATATTTTGCCAGTTGGTCCTATATGAAGCTAATGTGTGGAGAGTATGGGTTAGTCCACTTGTCTTCTACATGCCCAGTTAGCATTTTGATGTCATAATGACACCAATTGTATGGTCTGTCTAGTCAGCAACCCAGTCAACCCTGTTGTTTGACTTTTTTGTTGTTTGATGAAAACTTCAGAACGTGATATCTTGAGCACACAATCTCAGTTTGATATGATTCAAATGACGTTGGATTAAAGACAATAGACACTATGATATGACACTAGTCTCAAGCACTTTCAATTTTGAGCATTTTCTTGAACCCCTAGATCATGATGTTGTACTAGGAGTCCAATGGTTATAATATTTGGGGACAATAAATTTTAATTTTCAATAACTCTTCTTGAATAATTTCTGGGAAGGAAAGGAAATTGAATTAAGAGGTATCATAGGGAAAACAAGGAATATAAACATCTCTAATGGTATCTCAAAATTTTTTAAGAAAGAATAACGGGACATAATTGCACAATTATGCTCACTACAGGTTCAATCATCGAAATAATCTATTTCTATAGATCTCCAAAAAGTATTGAGTAATCATTCCAAGGTATTAAATACTCCCAAAGGCCTCCCACCTAGTCATGGTTATGATCATTCTATTCACTTGATTCTAGGAAGTGTTCCTCCAAACATCAAGCCTTCATATATCGCTATGCCCCAAAGAGTGAAATGGAACGTATGGTTGCAAAAATGCTAGAGGTCAGTATAATTCAACCTAGTCAAATTTTTTTCCCTGCATTGGTGCACAAGAAGGATGTATCATGCCATATGTGTTCAAATTATAGGGAGCTCAACAATCTCACTATTAAAGATAAATTTCCCATTCCTTTCATTGATGAATTGTTAGATGAATTAAAATGGAGAAATTTATTTCACCAAGCTAGATCTTCATTCAGGTTATCACCAAATTAGAATGAAGACTAAAGACATTCTAAAAACAATGTTCAAAACTCATGAAGGTCATTATGAATTTTTTGTCATGTCGTTTCACCTTACTAATGCACCTTCCACATTTCAAGGTTTGATTAACTCCATTTTCAAACCCTTCCTTAAAAAATTTGTGTTAGTAGTTCTTGATGATATACTAATCTATAGAAATTCTTGGAAGGATCATGTTCAGCATGTCGACAGGGTGCTCAAACTATTAGAGTAGAAACAATTATATGAAAAAAACTCCAAATTTTTCTTTGGAGTACAGGAAGTGGAATATTTGATCTCATGAGGGTGTTAAGGTAGATCCTAACAAAATTAAATCCATTAATGAATGGAAAATCCTCACAACCCTAGAAAATATTCGAGGATTTCTTGGGTTGACAATGTATTATCGAAAAATTGTTAAGAATTATGGGATAATAGCAACACCTATAACAACATTATTGAAGAAAGATGCATTTTTGTGGACTCCAAAAGAACTAAGACCTTTGAACATCTTAAAGAGGAAATGTTCCAAGCATCGGTATTAACTACACCGGACTTTACAAAAATCTTTATTGTGGAATGTGTTGTCTCAGGAAATGGAATTAGTGTTGTTTTAATGCAAGAAGGAAGAGCGATTACTTTTTAATGTTATCTAATCAAGGGAAAGTACTTACAAAAACCTATTTGTGAGAACGAAATTTTTACAATACTACATACACTAAAGCAATGGAAACCTTACCTAATGGTAAGACACTTCAAGATAAAAACATATCACAATAGTCTTGAATAATTTTTGGAACAAAGATTATCTTCAAAAAATTAGAAAAAATGTCTCACAAAGATGTTGGGTTATGACTTTGAAATCATCTACAAAAAAGGGAGGAATTTTTTTTCATTTGAATGCTCAATAAAGGATGAGGACGTGGAAGCATTTCTCTGTGTCATTTATATTATCCAACCTAATTGGATAATTGAAGCAAGGGGTGAATGGGAGAATGATGAAGAGGTGTGGACACTCATTCAAAAGTCGTAGCAAGATCCCAGTGCATCATATACATTTATCTAGAAAAATGATTCATTATGGTACAAAGATCCCAACTCAAACAAAATATTATTTTGGAATTGCAGACCTCCCTGTTAGGATGGCACTTAGGATTTTTAAAAACTTACCACAAGGTCAAGAAGGATTTTTTGTTGGGATGGCCTTAAATCTGATATTCAAAAGTTTGTGGTAGAATGTTTGGTTTGCCAACAAACTAATGTTGAGACAATTAAGACCCTAGGCTTTCTACAACCTTTAGCCATTCCAAGGCAGTGTTGGGAGGAGGTATCAATGGATTTTATCATAGGCTTACTCAAGTTTGAAGGAAAGGGTGTCATCATGGTGGTCGTTGATAGACTTACAAAGTATGCACACTTTTGTGCATTATCTCATCCTTTTAACTCCGTTACAATTGCTACTGCATTTATGGAAACAATTCAAAAGTTGCATGGAAACGAAAAGATTATTGTAAGTGATAGAGATCCCATTTTCATTAGAATTTTTTGGATGAAATTATTTTCTTGTCTTGGTACTCAATTAGCTCATAGTTCATCTTATCATCCTCAACTTGATGGAAAACAAAGATAGTGAACAAAAATTTAGAAGGATATTTTCATTGCTTTGTATCTGATAAACAAAGCCAATAGTTCAAGTGGTTAGCTTTGGCTGAATGGTGGTAAAACACTTCCTTCCATACTACAACAAAAATGACCCCATTTATCGAACTTTATGGATATCATCCACTATCCATCACATCATATTTAAGAGAAAAATCTAAGGTTCAAGTAGTGGGATATCACATCGAGCATCAACAACAAGTTCTCCAACTCTTAAAGGATAACCTCATTCTAGCACATAATCGAATGAAACAATGAGCATATCAACATCACAGTGACAGAATTTTTGATGTAGGTGACCGGGTATTTTAAGGCTACAACCATACAAACAAATGTCCCTCAAGCAATATAATAAGGATAATAAATTATCACCCAAGCATTATGGTCCTTATAAAATTTTGCAAAAGATTGATACTATGCCATACAAATTGGAGTTTCCTGAATTTTTCCAAGTATGCCTAGTTTTCCATGTTTCATGCTTAAATAAGGTTATCAGTGACAAGTTCCCAGTTCAAACAGTATTTCCAAAATGTGATGAAGAAGGAAAAAACATATTAGAGCCTAAAGTAGTCATGAAAGAAATAACCCGACAACTATAAAATTGATCAATTTTGGAGTATCTCATTAAGTGGAAGAACTTACTTGTTGGATATTTCACATGGGAGGATGAAAATTTATACAAAAAAACTAGAATTACTCAAGCGTTGGGGACAACACTTTTTGGAAGGAGAGGGGCATGTTAGGTCCCTATAATACTAGTGTAGCCTCCTTATTATTATTAATGTAGCCCCTTATTGTTATTGTTAGTGTATCCCCCTATTGTTATTGTTATGCCCATGTAGCCCCCATATTATTATTATTGTTCCCCATAGAAACCCACTATAGTTATTTATGTGCCCTTACATTATTATTTTTACGTAGGCTCTGATTATATTGTGACCCCTTAGACTCCTATATATAACAAGGAGATCTTTCAATTTGTATCATCCAATAATTGTTCATTTATGTGATGTAAAGGAGGTTTCCCCCTCGGAGAAGCTAATTTTCAAGTCATTGATCTCTATTTACTTTTGTTTTGTGATCTAGTTGCATAATACACAAACCATAATATTAATCTCCTCATGTCATACTTGAGCAATAAACTTAGGATATTTTGAGATGATGGGGGTTATAATGCAGAAGACAAATCTGAGGGGAGATCAAAAGATCTAGAAGAAAGAAAGAACCAACCAAAGAAAGTACCCAAAAAAGATCAAACCAATTCAAGTGTCATGAATCATTCATAGCCCATATTCAAAATGGAAATTTAGGTTGATATTAATTTGTAATATGGTGAGATCATTACTCTGAAGTTAAATCATTGGATGTAGAAATTAGAAGTATATTTCAATATCCATGAAGTTCAGGGAGAACAACATATTTCATTTGTGCGGTTGGAATTAGAGGGCCATACCTTCACTTGGTGGGAAATCCACATGGAGGCCCCAAGGTTGGAGGTATATTATTCAATAACTAAGTGAGAGGACTTAAAAACCCTCATAAATTCGTAATTTTACCCTATTGGGTATGTAGAGTACCAGTGGATTTGGTGGCGATACTTTAGGGAAAAGAAAGGAAAAAGTGCACATGAGTACACCACAGAGTTTATAAAGATAGCTATAATGTTGGATATCTCCCCAAAGGACCCATATGTGCTCCTTAAATATCTAGGGGGTCTACACAACCATCTACGAAAGCAAGTGATTTTGTTCAAGCCTAGATCGATGGACGAGGCTTTTGTACAGGCAAATACCTAGAGAGCATAAGCCTGGAGAAAGGGAAATCAAGTGGATCCGAACAGAAGGAGAAAAAAGACGCTTCTAAAGAGGAGAAGAGTAAGTGGAAAGGATCCGAGAAACCACTACAACATTGACGACCACGTGAAGGAGAAGTGTTAGAATTCTCATCTAGACCTTAAGCCAAAGAACAAAAGGAAAGACAATAAGAAGAACCACATGACCATTGATTTGAACACCCAAGTTGAAATCACCTTAGATGTGGATGAGAATATTTTATTTACATTAGTGAAAAAGGAAGTGAATTTGAGTATCCTTTAGCAAAAAGAAGAGAAAGAAATGACCAAACATTTCCACATAAAGATACAACTCAATAATTAAAAAAATGATGCTTTATTTGACTTAGGATCATAGGCGAATCTCATTTCAGCTAAGTTGATCAACAAATTGGTATTGGAAGTTTGTGATCATCCAACCCCATATCCATTGGTATGGGTAAATAAGGATGTATATTTAAAGGTAACAAAATAGTGCAAAATTACATATGCTATTAGTGTCGATTTTATTGATGAAGTAGAACTAGATTTGGTTCCCCTTGATGTATGTGGAGTGGTGTTTGGAAGTCCTTACATGTACATTCAAGATGCAATATTCATGTGAAGATACAACTAGTACTGGCTCCTCAACAATGGAAAATAGTTTATCATCAACATGCAGAGAAGCAAGTCAGAATTTTCACTAATAAGTGCTAACCAAGCCAAGAAAATGATCAGTTCTAGCAAGAAGTATGTTTTATTGTTTTTAAGATAAAATAAATCTGTAGAAGAGCCTATAAGAGGAAAGGCATCCTTGGAAGGATGTACTAAGAAATATAAATAACAACTAGAAGAGTTTCTACAGACATATAGGAATGTGTTCTAGGATCTTAAAGGGTTACCACCCAAGAGGGAAGTGGATCACGAGATCTAACTATTGTCGGACTCCCCATTAATAAACATTGAGTTGTACATGTAGTCTATTATAGAAGCAAGTGAGGTGAAGAAATAATTGCAACAACTATTGGATGATCTTGGATCTTTACTTAGATGAATTCAAAGAAAATTGCATAAAGAGCATGAAATAACCATAAGTGAAACACAAATGAAGAAGAAACACATGAAGAAATGATAATATGGAAAAATGCATCAAGACTTTATAATGAAATTCACCTACAATGTGTTAGCTACTTCTCCAGGCTTTTCTCAATTCTTATTCGCTTCATTAGCTTCTCTTCAATGAGACTCTTCTTTGTGAATACAAAAGGACTAAACTCTTACTCATGAGGCAATGCCTCTCCTTTAAAGAGATGTTATCCTTAGAGAATACAAAATGAATGAATTCTCACATACAAGTGGTATAAATTGTTCTCTCTTTCTTCAAATTAAAGGGGCTAAACTCTCACAACAAGTGGCAAAGGTCCTCTTTGAATATGTTGTTGATACCCAAGCATATTTTCAAATGCATTTTCTCCCTGATACAAATCTTGAAAGGGGTAAATCAACAATAAATGAGATTTGGATCAGTTTATGTGCCAAAACGCTCAATTTCATGCTCAAAACTTAGGAAACACAACACTAGCAAGTTTTTCTCATCATTCTAAAACTTTTGACTGTAAACAAGACCAATTTCTGAAAAGTTTATCTCTATTTAGAAGTTTGTGCCAAGTGTTAATGACACATGTAGGCTTATGCCATGAGCTCTAATAGTTGTTTCTCAAAACATAGAAAAAAAAGCACCAACATGTCCATCTCATCATTTTGAAACTTTTAACAATAAACATGAAAAACTTATGAAATGTGCATCTCTATCTCGAAATTTGTTCCAAGAATTAATGGCACATGTGGGTTTTAAACCATGAGCCCTCAAATTCATTGCTTAGATCCAGATTCTATCTACACCATTGGTCTCATTTCTTAAAATCATGAAGAATGACTATAAAATCATTAGGTTATGTCCATCACCTCTGGCCTCCTCTGGGCCCCATTGCTTCAAAAATTGTGTCATGCAAACTAAATATTCCTTGCGTTAATTTCAAATAATGTCTTGAAATTCATCCCAGGCTAGTATGTGCGCACTGGCTTTGTCTCCTCTCAAGGATCCCTCTTGGTCGAATGAGCATGGGTTTACATAACCTTAACACCATGTGGGAATTTCCATAAGTCTGTTAGAATTACCCCAAATGGTACATTAAAAATGGTGCATAGTTTTAAAACTTAAGCTTTCTGTCAACCAAAAACCAATGCCATCATTTCTTCCCAAGACGTTCCTTTTTGAACCACTGCTCCCCTGTAGTTGGCAAGCCTGTATCTTACACAATGGACTCCTCCATGACTTTGAATTATAATGATCCAACCCTGACTTAGCCTCCTTTAAACGTCTTCACGAACTCTAGTACCATAGCCATGTTGAAATCGTCGAACTTCTGTAAAAATGGAAGGAACCCATATTCTTGCAATAGTGCAAGACTGTTCTGGTATTCTGCGTTCTTCTCGATCTCCTTCAAGGATGACGAATCATTTCTTATAGGTGCCATGTTTGAATTACACTTCGCAATTCTCGGTCACAACCTTAAAAGGATTTTGGTGAGTGATACCAACAATTGCTAAGAGATTTATGCTAAAGGTTCATCCATCCTCCGTCTTTTCAATCCCACTCAACCAATCATGATGAAAACAACTCTTTGTATCAGGTGTAGATTCGTATCATCCTGCTACGAGCGAGCAATAATGATTGGGTGTAGTGGAGGTTTATGTGGCAGTGGTGCAACAGTCATAATGATCGAGTTACGAGGTAAGATAATCATGAACCAGTAATGCAAGATTGTTTCAAGGAAGGTGAAAACAAGCTATCGGACAACAGTAATATCCCACAGTCTACCTCATAATTCAATCAAGACATACTATAGTACTTATTAAAAAAATTATATTTCAAAACCTAATACATCTTACACATTAAAAATTTCCCTAAGTCAGTATATGATAAAACAGAGTATTAATTGAAATATACAATGCGATGATATATCAGTACTCATGTGCAGGAAAATAAAGATCCATAAACATTCTTCATAAGATGCTCCCAGACTGTGTGAATTTTATTTTACACTTGCTTCCATAGTTCACCACGTTCCTGCACTAATCCTACTTGCACTACATCATGCTTGAACTGCCTACTTGCACTGCACATCTTGCACCAGGGATTTTACCAAAACAAAAATTCTTGTAGAACACAATTATGTAGTTGGAATTTTTTTTTCCTCAATATACAAGAAAAATTTTATTCACCATCCTTTGGTGTTTCATGAGCATGCCTTCTGGATTAACTGCATCAAATTCTGCAATCAATTTATGAGGGAATAAAGACGTAGGAAAAGGGTAATATTCAAAATGGAAAGGAACATTACAGCAGGGATAATATCACCAAGGGGAGTAGATGAAATGAGATGTGGAAAAAAAAATCACGGGAAAAGAGGGATTTTACGAAATCGGGCAGGGTAGTTTTCTTAGAAGAAAGAGGAAGGTAATTCGTTGGGGTTTTTAGAAAAGGAAATAGTGAGAATTTTCGAAATGGGAAATAGAAGAAAGACAAAGTTTCTTTTTTACCTTGAAAATTTGCCTGCACTCGTGCAGGAAAAAGTAATTTCAACAGGAATTAAGCGCTTACTTGGATAAAAATATCCATGCTAGTTACCCCAAACTTGGGTAATGGCTCAGTTTCTCGAACCTGCTTCTTCTTGGTGGTAGCCAACATATCTAAAAATCAAGTAACATTCCTTTTTTATTAAAATTTTGATCTTCCTACCACCATGTTGGTTTTCAAGTTGATCCTTCTGCAATCATGTCAATCAACTAATTTTCACAATTACAGGAAAAAAAATTTCTTTTATTTTGTTCTTTTATTATTCTTAATAAGGACAAGAAGGAATCAAATCTTCAACAGGTTAGTGTTACCACCTACCAACTCCTTTTCAAATTGTTGTTGGACATGCTGCATAAAATCTCCTTTAGTAAGGGGTTGAAAATATATCTTCAATATACGCCCATTTACCAAGAACACAAAATTTCGTCCATCAATAGTTTTAATTTCTACCACTCCATTTTCAAACATTTTGACCACCTCATAGGGTCCCATCCAGCGTGTGTGGCATTTCCCTTTAAAATATTTGAATTTATAATCGTAAAGGAGTACCCAATCACTTAGTTGGAATTGCTTTTTCTGAATGGACTTGTCATGCTACTTCTTGCACTGTTGTTGAACCAAGATGTTCTGTTGAAAAACATCCCATCAAAATTCATCTAACTCATTCAATTGCAGAAGACGCTGCTATTGTGCTTCGGAGAGATACAAATTGGACTGTCCTGAAATTCTTAATCTAGAATTCTATCGGCGAGAGGACTTGTTTTCTATACACCAACTCATATGGTGTGTGTCCTGTGTTGTTTCTCCAAGTGGTTCAGTATGTCCACAATGCTTCCAGTAATTTTTTAGCCCAATCCTTTCTGTGAATATTTATTGTCTTTGTGAGGATGGACTTAATCATCTTATTTGTGGATTCCACCTAACCATTTTCTTGCGAGTGATACGGTGTGGATTTCCTGTGACGTATCTTGTACTACTCCGTCACACCCTATATCAGATTAGAAATAAATTGTGATCCATTGTCAAAAATAATTTCTCTAGGCACACCAAATCTAGTAAATATTTTAGTAAAAAGAAAATCAACAACTCTTTTAGTAGCAAAAGAAACACCTTTATCTTCTACCCATTTTGTAATGAAATCTGTACAAACCAAACTATTCTTTTTATTTAACGATGTTGGTTTTATTGGTCCTATGAAATCAATGGCCCATTTTTCAAAAGGCTCAATCATAACCTGAGGCCATAAAGGAATTTCATTGGTTTGGTTAGGCTGGCCAACTCCCTAATAGCTATCACACTACTTCACATATTGTTTGGCATCCTTAAACAAGAAAGGCCAAAAATAGCTAGCTTATAACATTTTGCATGCAGTCTGCTTATTGGCAAAGTCACCCCCACAAGGCTCATCATGGGAAGATTTTAAAATATCAAACACTTCTTCCTGTCTTACACATCTATAGATAATGATATTTGCTCCGGTGTAAAAGAGGTCTCCTTGAATCTAGGAATATGCAGCACTTTTCTGTATGATATTTCGCTTTTCACAAGCGGATAAGTGAGGAGGTAATTTTCCAGTGACTAAATAGTTAGTTGTGTCAACAAAACATGGGGATTTTGTTGACACAGAAAAAAGATGTTCATCAGGAAAATCATCATTAACAGGAATTGCTTCACCAAGATTGTTTAGTCTTGAAAGATAATCTTCTACTACATTCGATTTTCCTGGTGTATTGATAATGGTAATATTAAATTCCTATAACAATAATAACCACCTAGTCACCCTACCACTAGTTAATGGTTTATTCATCAAATATCTTATTGCAGAATGGTCAGTATGTACAAAGACTTCATATCCTATAATATAATGTCTGAATTTATTAATGGAAAAAATTACAACTAAAAACTCTTTCTCAGTAACCGTATAATTGAGTTCAGCGAGTGACAAGTTTTTACTAATGAAATAAATAGCATAAGATTGTTTGTCTTCTTCTTGTCCTAAAGTTGTGCCAATATCAGTATTTGATGCATCAGAGGAAATATGAAATGGCAGGGACCAGTTTGGTCCTCTCAAAGCTAGTGCCTAGACTAGTTTTTCCTTCAATGTCTCAAAGGACTTTTGGCAAGTTGTGGACCAAGAAAAATTACTACCCTTAGTCAAAAGTCAGAAAAGGGGGGTGGCTATCATTGAGAAATTCTCAATGAATCTCCTATAGTAGCCCATATGTCTTCGAAAACCTCTCACTTCCCTTTTAATTTTGGGTGTAGGGAGACTCAAAATAATCTATATTTTTGCAAGGTCAACCTGGATACCTTTGTTAGAAATAAGATGGCCAAGAACCACCATTGCCTTGCACATTAATCTACATTTTTTTTCACTCGAGGTCATATGACCTTCTTGCTAGTGAAGAAGCACTTTTTCTAGAATCTTGAGGGCTTCCTGAAATGAATCACCATACATAGAAAAGTCATCCATATAGATTTCTACACACTCAAGGTCAGCAAAAATATCCAAAACTACCCTTTGAAAGGTAGCTGGGGCATTACATAGCCCAAAGGGAAGCACTCAATAAGAAAACTTACCCCATGGACATGTAAAAGTGGTTTTGTCTTGATCCTCGAGTGTAATCTGTATCTGGTTATACCCGCTAAAGTCATCTAGAAAAGAAAAGTACTTCTTACCAGCAAGGGTATCGAGTACCTAATCAATGAAAGGAAGGGGGAAGTAATATTTGAGATTCGATTTGTTCAATTCTTTGTATTCAATGCAAATGCACCATCTCCCATATTTCTTCAATACTAATACTAATGGAGAGACCTACTAGCGGTCAGAAATAGAATATAAAATCAACATCTAAGAGTTTTGTAATTCTTCCTTTACAACATCTCTTAGAGCTGGGTTCACTCACCTTCGGGGTTGTCAAATAGGTTGACCTCCATCCCGAATATTGATATGGTGTGTACAAGTTTTAGGAGGCATGCCTTTCATATCTTCATAACCCCATGCAAAGGCATCAAGATGGTTTCGCAACAAATTCGCAAGCTGCTCTTGTTGGGAAGGATCCAAGTCTGAATTGATATGCAAAGATTTACCTGGACTAATATCAACAAGAGTGATATCAGGCTTAAGAATACATAGAGGTATCACTAGAGATGGTGGCGAGGGAGGTAGAGAGTCATATCCTTCCTGAAAATCTAGGCTAAAAATTTGACTCAACGACTCAAAATTAGGTATGGTGTCTAGATTATTCAGGAAGTCTTGAATTTCACCCTCCTGTGAGAACTCAACATTCTGATGTATAAAGGAAATAGGTTGAGTCTCCTCATCACTACTTTAGTCTAACCATAAAGTGTCTCGGAGCTCCTGAATGGATCTAGTGGGTGGATACAAGGTGACCTTCTTCCTAGAATCTCTATGGGAAATGTACATGTCACCAGAATGACATCTGATATAAGCATCGACCATGGCAAGCCATGGCTATCCCAAGATCAAAGGGATGTCCTCCCACAAGATTATTTGGCTAAAGGACAATGAAATCTATGGGACATTTTACTGTGGCATGGTTCTCTACACAAAATGCACATTTATTAGTTTCTTTAATATCAAGAGGACAATCTCTTAAAAGATCCTTTCTTCTACATTTTGGACAAAAAATAAACAATGACTCTTGCTCCTCTACCAATTTTTGCTAAAACTTCAAAGAGTCTATTTGTTTACTAATAGTGTTCATTATTTCAATTTTCTTATTGTCCATTTTTTTTTCTAATCCAATAATCATAGCATCAGTAGATTCGGTTTTCTTGTTTCTATTCCAAATTCCTTTACCAGATCTATATTGGTTCCTTGAGAATTTCTTGCACAAGTCACAAATTTAATCAAAAGGTTTTTGAGAAATATCCCCTTTTCCTAACAAATTTAAATTATTCCTAGCATCATCTGTAAGCCCATGTAAGAACAAGGTTCTAATGGTACTTGGATCAAATTTGTGCTTTGGCCTTTGAAGGATATACAGGAATCTCTCCAAGTAGTCCTCTAGAGTATCATCATCATTTTCCACAATAGTAAAGATTTCATCTTGAATATCTCTAGTTTTACAATATTCATTGATATTTTGACAAGAAAACTCTCTTCATTTGCTCCCAAGAAGATATAGTGTTTCCTCCTAGTCCCATGAACCAGTGGAGTGATGCATCCTTGAGAGATGCAGGAAACAACTTTAACTTCTGGGCATCAGATGAATAATCATAACTTCTACAAAAAATATCAAACTCAAATAAGAAAGAATCTATGTCTTCATGTACCTTACCATAGAAATGAGGAAGAGCTAATGGTGAAATATTTTTCATTTGTACTTGCGTATCAGGATCCATAATTGGGAATCCAAAAGTGGATTGTTCCTCATTTACCTTATTTTCACCAGTTCCTTCTGCATGGTCCTCCTGATATGCCATTGTTGTTTTTCCATGTGAACCACTCTCAACATGCTGAGAAGGCTAATTATGGGTTCTGATATCCTCCTTCTTCCCCTTTGTGGGTTGTGTCACACCTGGACTACTGCTACCAGAGCCCAAATGGAGTGTTCCTATGTGATGAGTCTGTGCTTTTTTGGACTTTCTACCTACAAAAGAAGGCCCTATATGAGATTTGGTTTCATATTTATCAGTATTTATTTGGCCCCTAGTGGGCATCGGACCCCTACCTCTTTTAGGAATTCATTTCAAAAGATGACAAAAAGGAAATTCAAATAAAAGGAGTAAATTCAAAAATAAGTCAACACCTATAAATTCCTCCAAACAATAGAAGCACACCGCATGGAAAAAATGATAGTAGACTTACCCCTATTGCAAAAAATGGAAAATTCTTACCAATTCAAATTGCCTCCCTAGCAACGGCGCCAAAATCTTGGGTGCGAGAACTGCATTTAAGCAAACTCCTCAACACTTAATTGTCAACCCAGGGGTTTTGTAAACTTAGAGATGAAGCACAGGAAATGCCAAAAGTAGTATGAACTTTACCTATTCCTAGTCCTACTTCTTAAAGGAAATATTGCAGAATTAAACAAAAAACAATCTTAAAGGAAATTAACACCAAAGCAACCCTAGTGCTAGAATGTAAAAGAACAATTTGCAAGTAAATCAAGTAAAGGAAATTTCACACAACTGAAAGCAATATTAAATGCTGGAATGAAATGCTATGTTTATCTTCAGATAGATGGCTAACAGCCTTGCAAGTGGGCCCTTGCAGAGATTTGTTTCCCAATTGATTTTCCTTCTACACAAACAACCTGTTCTTGCACTATTGCAATATTCTTGCAAGTCTAGTGCGGGTATAATACCTCTGTCAAAAAGTATATTTTACCTCCCTTACTGAAGATTTATTTCTTTGTGGAGGTGCTCTAAATCTCAGGGCTTAGAGCACTCTGTTTTTGTGACAAGAGACCATCTGTTGCACCAAGGAAGAGTTTCCTTCACCAAATTTTTTTACTTACTTTCGAAAAGATTGAAAGACGTGATGAAAAGAATTGCAATTGCAGACTAGATTCTGAGATAAATTATCTATGGAAAAGAAATTATTTAATTAATTGAACCTTGCAATGAAAGTAAACTTCATAAAACGAAAGCAATTCAAAGTAATCAAAGCAATAATCAATTTAATCTTCATGTATCAGCTAGCTTCGGCAATCCACTTATAATATTTTTTCTCGTTGGTCATAAGTCATAAAGTGCAAGTATAAAGTGTTTGCGACATATTCATGTAATCATTCTCAGATCCTTCAAAAATGTGCTCTTAATGTTAAGGATGATTACTGAAATTATCAATACATTTTCTTGTAGAAATAACTAAAATGATAAGCAAGAAAAGAAATGTAACGTTTGTTGTGAAATAAATAATTAAATTTTAGTTCAGGAAACTACATTCACTGATACAGGAAGAGACTTCCTGAATGACCCAAGCAGAAGCAAATTGAGACAAGAATTGCAGGGAAGAAACTACAAGAAAGAAATAAACTCAGTCAAAATTCCAAGCCACGGATCCATTCTCACTTAACTACGAAATGAATTTAACTCAGAACTTTAGGAGTAAATATAAGAACCATTCAAACCACGCAACTACAAAGGATAAATGTTCACACAGACTTTCCAAATGGTGAAAGCACAAAGGTAAATGAGCTGGGTTGGCTGGGCCCTGGCCAACCAGCTCGTTTCTTGTTTAAGAAACAAAATGAATCAGCACTCAAGTATGCATAAATTATAAGTTAGACACAGCGTGTGAATAAAATGGTGAGTTCCTTGTATTACTTGATCAAGAAATATACCTGATGGTGCAATTCCAGCCCAGAGCTGAGGGAAATACAAAATTACACAGCGAATGAAATTACAACTTAGATCGCTCCATATTTCTACCTACAGTCTATATTTTATACAGTATTTTGGCCTTAGCTGTATTCTGCTAATTACAACCACTTTCCTATTCAGGGTTTTTCAGCCAGACGAACTAACAACCGATCATTACAAAATCGGCTAATAGTTATAATAGAACGTGAATGCTAGCCGTAGACCATCCTTGGAAAATATCCATGATTATGTGCCACCGGCATCAATCCTCGGTTGGTTCACAACCGAACTAGGATTCATGGATCAAAACATCTGCATGGAAGGATTCAACTCACAAAGATCTCAGAACAATCATTGTTGGCGGTGTAGTAATTTGCCTGCACGGATCATGCTAACACATAATTAACACTTAATTTCTCAATTACTTCTAGGGAATTAAACATAAGTTACAAGAGGTACTTAATAGGCATGAAATCTATGTAAAATGATTAATAAAGCACTTTAATAAATCTTGATATAAAATACAAAGCATATGTAGGAATAGATAGTTTCTTAGACTAGTGCAGGAAAGAGAGGGTTAAGTAGAGATAAAACAGAGGTTATAGTTTATGGAAATGGGGTAAAAATAGAGAAATTTGGGATACCAACACCATTTGGATAGGTCTTGAGCTTGCCAAGTCATCGCCTATAGGTTTTTCACGTTAGTTGTTTAGTTCGCCACATGGCACTTCCTAGTGTTTCCATGTCGCAATGTCAGCACTGCCCTTTGTTTTTCTATTCAGCTTAAACTTTATGTTGTGATATCTTCCTCATACAAACTATGTTTGATGCAATGAAAATTGCATTGGAATCATCTCATTGAGCTCTTTGACATGGATTTGTCTAAATCAAATTTTGAGCACTTTGACTTTTGAGGTTTTTCTATAGCCTCCCGGATAATTGGAACAATGTCTCATTCAATAGAGTACATCACCATGTGGGTCACCCATCATTATGATGCCAAAGAAGGATGGGACTTGGTAGATGTGTATTGATTACAAGTTGTTGAACAAAATCATGCTTAAGAAAAAGTAACCCCTGCATAGGATAGATGGGCTATTAGATCAGTTGTAGCAAACAAAATGTTTCACCAACCTAGACTTAAGGTCTATATATCACCTGGTTTGAGTCAAAGAAGAATATGCCTAGAAAATTGCCTTGAAAATCATGAAATGTTCGTAGGAGTGGTTAGTCATTCCATTTGACCTATGCAATGCTTCAACTACATTTATGACTTTAATGGATGATATATTGTTCCCTTTTATAGATCTTGTTAGCAGTCCTCAGTGTCCCAAGGTTGAGAAATGAAGCCAAGGAGGTAACCTCATAACAACTTTGGACTTGGCAGCTAGACCTACCAAATCAGAGAGGGATCTCTCTAAAAAAACATCACAACCAATGGAAATGACTAGATAATATATGGATTTTAGGCTAGGTATTTGGCACAATAGGGTTTGATTTAGGGTTTGTTGGACAAAAGCGCTAGGTCTGAGAACTAGGTCAAGTATCCCAAATGATTAGTTGCAGATATAGAATGAGGCAAGGTAGGTGTAATTAATGGCACAAAGTGAATTTTTCATTGTAGTATGATGAGGGGGAAAGAAGAAGCAAAATGAGCATATAGTATGAATTAATTTGCTTACAAGAAAAAACACTTATATGAAAATCTCAGACAAAACAGAGCATATTGATCATGAAATCTACTTTAAAACTTAAGAGATAATCACTAGAAGAATATATATTAATGTTGGAAACACTTAATCATCAAATTTATAAAGAAACTAAATAAATACACTGCCACAAACCACATCACAAGAATCCCATAAAAATAGTTGCAACTGCATATATTTCTGCAAAAAAGTCTAGTACACTAATCCAAGAGATGAGCTTCAAGAATACAACCCTCTCTATGAGTTCATTCTAACTACATATAGATGTTGAACAACATTTACCCTCTTAGGGGTCAAATCCTCCTTCCTAGGAACCGATTTCCTAATCCTACCTAACCACTGCCACATCATGAGGAGTTAGAAACCACTTTCCTGCTTTACACTAATTGATTTGATTTTGAATTTGAAAGAATTTAATTACAAGACATTCACTATAACCATCATTAAAACACTCAAATACATCAGGTAAAATCATTTTGACACTAATTATATAAATAAAATTCAAATCTACACCACGAAAATGCAGAAATAGGCCTCCTCCATAGAAGCACAGTGAATGATTGCAGAAGCGTAGCGAAAGTTTGGAAGGCGATTTGGAGGCCTTCCCGAGGGATTTTTTGGCTGAAAATTGTATGGTTGGAAAGATGGAGATGTCTACTACATCATGGAATCATTAAGCATGAGAAAAAACTACTCCCAAACCCTAAAACATTTCCTTGAATTCAGACTATCCAAAGGAACAGCGAGTGGTCTAAAATAGTGGAAAAAAGGTAAAAAAAAATGAGCACTATTTTGTCATTTTCTGAAAATGTATTCATCCCCAAGCTTCCCAAAGTAATTTTTTGTCATCTTTGCATCATCATCCATCTCTACATCAATTATGGCCTTACCCTTATCTTTCTCTACCATAAAATTAGTCTTATTGGATGATGGATGATCCACTTATGGTTTTGTTTGCAACAGTAGGTTTTGTTTGAGCTGCCTATTCTATTGTTGTAAGAAGGATACCATGAAATTTTCCTTGGAAATATCATCTTTGGGCTCCCTAATCTATGCCTTTTTCTCTTTGATTATGTCTTCAATTGCTTCGTCTTCATTGTGTTCTGCTAGATCGACCATGTCTAAATCAAGAGATGTTTTTTCTTCACTGTGAAATGGTGTGTCATCTTTGCCTCTTGATGATTCTTTTCTCATGGTGCCAAGTTGAATTCCTTCTTCATTGATAGTTTTTCTAGGAAACATCTTTACTTTAACCCTAGTTCTAGGTCTAGGAATATCTAATATTTCAGGGGAAAACAACAGTCTCTTACCTCTGCTATAAGTGTTTGAAATTTATTTTCTAAGTGTATTTGTCACTGATGGCTTGTTTGATGAGCCAACCTCCTATGACTTAGGGTATGTTAAGGGAGTGCTCTAACTGTTTGGCTAACTAGAGGCAGACAGAAGAGAAGTTTACTCCAAGAAGGTCTCCCATGGCATGCTGATCTATGTGAGCTGGTGGAGAACTCTAACTTTGATCAAAGCATGATGAAACAAGCTTGCTTGATGGTCTATCCATTTAGTTTTCACTTTCTTAGTAATTTAACCAGGCTTCTAAACAAGTAATTGGGTAGGTTTAGTTGTTTTATGGATGTGAAATGCATCAATAGCCTAGTGTGATATTGATATTACCTATTGAACCTACCTTCACAAGTGAAATATTTCATAATCATATTCATAAAAGGAGTATATTTATCCAATAATTGCCTACTAGGAAAGATATGAGATGGGGTTTCCTTATATTGTGGTTTCAAGAACACTTTGTAGTTTTCAATCTCCAAATTCATCCCCTTAAACCAAATTTCTCCTTGACTGGGAATACTAGCGACTAAAGCTATAACCTCTACTGAGAATAGGAAGTTCATCCTTGTTATGGTAGTCTTGTTCTTCCCAAAATTGGTGGCAAATAGATTAGTCAACTCACAATGGTAGCCCACCTCTTGTACTTTCTCACAAAACCCTAGGCAGCCTACTTATTCAAATGACCTCTTAATGAACTCTGAAGCATTGATCTCTTGCATATGAGTTGTCTCATATCTTGAGAACTATACCCCCTTGTTGTATTTATTCTTTTCACTGGCCATGATGTTGGTTTTGCTTGACTGAAAACCCTAGTTTTATAGGGGAAAGGGTAGGGGTTTAAGGTTGTAAAACCAGGAAAACAGAGCTGTTATTTTATGGATGGAAATGGAGGGGATAGGAGTTAAGGAAAATTATAGGGAAAATTTAGGGGGTAGGGGTAGATGTTAGGGAAACAATGGTAGTGAAATTTCTTAGAATGGGAGAGGGAAGGAAGGGAAAAAGAAGAAAACACGGGGAAAACCCAGAAACACAGCAGAAATGCATCATGGGCTTGGGTTTTTGGGGAAAAGTGGTGAGATAGGGAAAACAAGTATGGGAAATGGTTGGGGAGGGTCTATATGAAATCCCTATCTTAGGGTTTTGAATGAGAAATAACTTATTGCTTGCTTTCTTTGACCTTCAAACAAAAAAATGCAGCGAATGTCCAAAAGAGTAGCGAGATGATTGGCAAGGTAATTGATGATGAGAATTGATGCTCTGGTGCCTCAGGTGAGGCACAATGTTGAAGAAGAGATCTTAGAGGATGAAATGAAGTTGTTGAATGCTTGGATGGTCTTTTAATAGCTTGAAACTTGATTTTTTTTCTTTGGTGGTGGTGTGAAATCACATGTACTTTTGAGAAATGACATGATGAGGTGATTGTGTTGCAACATAAGTTTTTCACAAGGAAATGGTACCTTGATTCAATTTGTCCCTAATTTGTTAATTCCCATGATGGTGACCCAAATGATGGACATGACTTCTCTTTTTTCTTTTAATGATTGACATCATGATGACAATCACTGTGAAATCCAAGACCATGGCCTATATGATGACACATTGACTCTTTTGATGACCTGGGACAGGGATGATGACATGACCATGATAAGTGATGATGACCATGAGCAAGTGGAGGGAGTAGCACTAACATAGACAATAACCAATGCTCATTTGAAAACTAGGAGATGTCAAATTTTATTTGAAAATTTATTTGAAAATATAACAATTTGACCTAATGACCTTATCAACCACTTGGAAAGAGTACATTTGATCATTGGTGACTCACAGACACTAATAAATTCATTTTTTAATGTCTATTTGGATGATATGTCAATATACAATGCTACATTGGAGGAGAACACCTCACATTTGACGTATGCATTGGAGACATTAAAGAAGCACCAACTGCTAGAAAATACCTAGAAGTTGTTGGGTTGTGTTATATTCTTTCCACGACTAACCGACGTAGTGAACCGGGGGGTTAGAGGGGGGGCGAAGGCCCCCCTTCATTGTGCCGATTGTGCAGTGGGGGGCTCACAGGGGGGGCGGAAACCCCCCTTATCTGGGGGGTTTGAGGGGGGCGGGTAGCCCCCCTCTATGGGGTTCGGGGTAGCACCCCGAGAAAAAAAAATTTGAACCCTGTATTAGGTTGGGTGAACCTACCTATGGTTTTCGGTCCATGGTTTTGGACGCGACGGTTTTCGGTCCATGGTATTGGATGCTTCAGCATGTATAAATATGTATTGTAACATTGAAAGGAA
>APFE030712211.1:68106-95894 GCA_000404065.3 Pinus taeda
CATGTATAAATATGTATTGTAACATTGAAAGAAATATAATGAAAAATCAAGCTGGTAGTCTCGGTTTTGAGATCCAGTGGGAAATCTCTATGTATATGTGTTTTATTTTTATGCTCTCGCATTTTTATTTTTCCTGTGATTTAGAATTCGTATGCAGGTAATTTCTGTACAGTGTTAAAACCTACAGAAGTGTGAGCTTGCACATCATTCTTTGGTGTATATGGGGTATGTGATAGGTGGAGGAAAGCTAAAGATATATCTTGCCAAGATGGAGACCATCATAAAATGGATGGTGCCTACTAATGTTTCTTAAGTTAGGAGTTTTTTGGGGGCATCATAGTGCTTAGGAGATTCATAACCTCATTTTCAATGGTAACAGTGCCACTCCATGCCATAACAAAAACTCAAAAGAGTTTCCACTGGGGAAAGGGTCAACAAAGGGTCTTTGATGAACTAAAGAAGAAGATCAACCAAGCACTAGCTCTGGCATTGCCAGACTTGTAGAAACCCTTTGAAGTGCAAACATATGTGAATAGGTATGTTATGGCAGTGGTCTTAATGTGGGAAGGAATGCTTGTATGCCACCATTCTAAAGTATTTCATGAAGTAGCTCTTAACTACCCTACCTACGAAAACTATGAGTTCTATTCCCCAGTGCAAGCTATGAAGAAGTGGAAGCACTATTTGGTGGGAAAGGAGATAGTGATCCACATAAATCACCTGCTAGAAATCGTAGCAAGAAAATATCAATTTGAATTTAGCCTTAGTCAAATTGATTAAATCAAAATTATACATCAACAGGACAAGTTGGAGGTAGTTAACTAGTGTGACATGGTTGTTGTCACTCATTTAGATCAGAAAATTCGAGTTAGTGGTTGTGGAGTTCAGTCATACATGTGTTGATTGCTAAATTTTAGCAATCTAGTTCAGTTATTTCAATTGTACTCAGTTAACTAACCTCTAGCAATTAATAGAGTTACTTGAAGGTTAGTTATGTAGTGAGACAACAATATAACTCAAAGATATGTTAGTTAACTGACCAATCAACCCAAAATATCTCATGCATGCATGGAAATCAAATTTCTCAACTGGTGATCTAGGTTGATATTGGTGGCCGATAGCCAATTCCACTTGGACCCCCACCATTGTTTCTTTCACTTTTTCAGTTTCCTTAATTGTAGCACAATTTATTGTGTTTGGCATTTTTTCAGGTCCTGAACTTCCAGAACAGTTTTGAGGCCCTAAACGATGTTTTTTTGGAAAATGAGAAAAAAATCCCCATTAACTAATGCTTGCAGTCGAATTTTATAGTCCTTGGATAGATCTTTATAATGAGGTATCATGTGCATCAAACAAAGATAGTATGCCAAAGCTATTACCCCGGGAAGTTGATGTACCAATTTACCCGAATGGGGCCCATAGTTTTGGCACTTCATCTCCTAGGGTTATCTTTTTAGATGTTTAGGGTTTTCCATTGTTTCTCAACAATAAATAGGCCTTCGAGCCTCATTATAACACAATTCAGAGGCATGTAGCTAGCACATCACTTCATAGAGATGATCTACCATCACTCAAGCTAATTTATTTCCATTCTATATGTAAGCATATTTCAATTCTTTGATATTAATGAAATAAAGTTTAATTTCTGTTGCATCTTTGTGTTTATGTTCATATCTATATTCTGTTGCGTTCCTACATAAGTCTGGATCACTGGTATTAGAGCGGTGTGCTCTTTCTCTATTTTTCTTTACATGTCCCCAACAAGGTCAAGGTATAAGGAGTTAGGTCTCGAATTGGTTGAACGTTCGTAAGACGAGCCTCCCAATCCCCAACGGCCTCCCATGGCAGACGAAATGAAGATGAGGGAGTAGGAGATCACTTCAAAATATTGCTCAAAGAATCCCTCAAGTGACAGAGGAACATGATGATGGAAAAAAATTCCCATATCCTTCAGCGGATGCCCATAGGTGACACATCTTCATCCGACAACCACTCTAGAGGCACCATTTCCCTCAAGGTACAATTCAACTTTGATATTCCCATATTTGAAGGCTAGATAGATGCAAATGTCATAGATAGATGGTTAAATATATTGGAAGGGTATTTTTCGGTTCATGATTTTTCCAATAAGGAAAATATTACTTTTTCACTCCTCAAAGCCACCCCCATGCCAAGGACTGGTGGGAAACCTACTGTGAGCAGAAGGATGAGAGGGAATCCTCACTATTTTCAATTGCACCCAGTTGGAACTCCTTCTGAGATGCCACCAAGGAGAAGTATTACCATGTCAAGAGCTATGAGGATAAGTACATAAAGTGGACCACACTATGACAAGGAAGGGACCAAGATGTGCCATAGTTCACAAATATTTTTCATACCCTTTGCATGAAGTTGGGTATCAAGGATTCTGAGTGGCTTAGTAGAAGGCTTCAAAATTAGAGGCATGTTTCGACTCTAAGTCAAAATCCAACAAGGGGAATGACAAATGGAAGAATATTATTAATACGAAGCCCAGTACCATTTTTGTTGCCACCAAATTCAGAAGATTGAGGCCGAAGATACAAAGGAGGAGGAGGAGTGTCTCTTCCACTCACACATGTGGGTGAAGGGTTCATCACTACAATTCATTGTCGAAAGCAGGAGCCAAAAGAAACTCATTTCAGTAGAGGTCATGAAGTGGTTGGGCCTACTAACCACACCATACCCACAACCATACACCATCATGTGGCTTCACCAAGGACAAAATCTCTATGCCAGCCAGCAGTGTTGCATTCCCTACAATATCAAGCCCTTCACGAATGAGGTATTGTGTGATTTGGTTCCTCTTGAAGTTTTTGATGTATTATTAGGCCAACCATACTTGTGGAAGATTCATGTTGTATATGAGTTGAGGCCTCACACTGTTATTATTTCTTTGGATAAGAAGTTATACAGGATACCAGAGGTAGCGCTACCTACTACCATCTCCTTGATCTCTGCTAAGAAATGCAGTAATATCATCCCCCAAGATGGGAAATTTGTTTTCTTCTTTATTCACTCTCAAAGTAAGGGGAATATCATGGCCACATCCATGGCCCTCGAGAAGGTTTTCTCCATGCAGCAGAAGTATGTGGAAGAATATAGGGATATCCTCTCCTCACCCACAGGGTTACCCTTGCACTGTTAGGTCAAGCATTCAATTGATCTGAATCCAAAAGCAACTCTACCCAATAGACCGATATATCATTGATCCCTTCTAGAAAATGAAGAGATCAAGTGGAAAATCCAGTAGTTGCTACAAAAAGGGCACATCCAACTAAGTTCCTCACCTTGTGGGAACCCTATTGTACTTGTATAGAAGAATGATGAGACCTAGAGGCTCTACATTGATTATCAGGCACTAAACAAAATCACTGTTAGGAACAGGTATCCAATCCCATGGATTGATGACCTTTTGGACCAAATCAAAGGGCCCAAGTATTTCAACAAGATAGATCTGAAGTTTGGTTGTCACCGAGTTCCAATAGAGCCCACAGATGTATGGAAGACGACCTTCAAATCTAAGGAAGGCCTTTTTGAATGGTTGCTTATGTGCTTCAAGTTGACAAATGCCCCTGCTAATTTTATGAGTCTAATGGATGACATCTTGTCACCCTTCACCAACTCATTCATTCTTGTTTATCTAGATGACATCCTCATCTTTAGAAAGATTCGGGAAGAACACTTACAACACATTTGGTATGTCCTTTAGACCCTATGGCAGCACAAAATGTGTGCCAACATGGAGAAATGTGCCTTTGGCATCACGAAGTCCAATATTTGGGTTGCATCATAGATGAGTGAGAAATGCATGTGGATCTAACTAAGATCCATGTCATTCAGAATTGGCCAACCCCAACCACTCTAACAAAGCTTCACAATTTTTTGGGCCTTGCAAATATTTATCAGAGGTTTGTGTTGGGATTCTCCCATATCACTTGGACTTTGATCCAGATTACCAAGGGTGGAGCGAAAGCAAAGTAGTCCTGGTTTGGGTCCCAACAAAAGGCATTTGTTGAGTTGAATTTTCACCTCTACTCTGCACCATTACTCACATTTCTAGACCTACAATATCCATTTGAAATTGAGACATATGCCTCCGACTATGTTATTGGTGTAGTCCTCACCCAAAACAGGCATCCAGTGGCCTATCATAGTGAGACACTTTACGATGCAATTGAGAAGTACCACACCTATGATAAAGATATGCATTCCATCATGTAGGCTTGCCAAAAATGGAATCATTATGTTCTGGGGAAGGAGATGATCATCCACACTAATCACCGACCTCTTCAGTTTATACAGACACAAGGGAAGTTGCAGAATGATCGCCCTCAGAAGTGGTCTACATATATGCAACAATTCCACTTGAACATAAAATACAACAAGGATAGCACCAATCATGTTGTAGACTACCTCAGCTAACCCCTAGTTGTAGCACTAACTACTGTTCTCAACTCTTGTGGCCACGAGACCTTTGGATGGCCGCAACTATAAACAATGATCCAAAGTTCACCTCCACATATAAGATGCTAGTAGATGGAAAACAAGTTCCTGATTTCCACCTCCAAGACACATTATTACGCTACCTAGGCCACCTTTTTGTTCCTTAAAAAGAGCGTGCCAATCTAATTTTGGAGGTGCACTACAGTCGGGTTGCAGGACACCTTGGTTTTGAGAAAATTGTGGTTGTACTACAAAAGTACTTTTATTGGCCAAAACTCCAACAAGATGTTGAGAAATATATTAGATCTTGCATTGTCTGCACCATCACAAAGCCAACCATCAAGAAGCAAGGATTGTACACTCCTCTGCCTAATTTGAGATTGCCTTGGAAATCCATCTCTA
Organism: Pinus taeda; assembly: GCA_000404065.3. Taxonomy (NCBI): domain Eukaryota; kingdom Viridiplantae; phylum Streptophyta; class Pinopsida; order Pinales; family Pinaceae; genus Pinus; species Pinus taeda. Next base: position 72,973 of record APFE030712211.1, read on the forward strand.
TGGAATATATGTCTTGCCTCCCTTCTACCAAGCATGGTAATGACTGTGTATTTGTGTTCGTGGACAGATTTTCTAAGATGGCTATATTGGTAGCCTACAAGAAGAGTATCACAACATAGGACACTACCAAACACTTCTTTGAATGAGTGTAGGTACATTTTTGGATCTTGTAGACCATTATATCAGATCAGCACAGTAGGTTCCTGGGCCTATTTTGGTCAAGACTCTAGACACTATTATACACCAAGCCCACCAAGTCAAATGCATTCCATCCCCAAACTAATGACCAAATAGAGATCATCGACAGGATAATAGTGCACATACTCCACATGTACAACTGCAAGCATCCATGAACTTGGGATGAGAGTCTTCCCTATGTAAAACATAGTTATAATAGAGATCTCCATAGCTTGACTAGTCGCAATCCCTTTCAAGTGGGTCTAGGATTTCAACCATTATGTCTGATTGGTGCTGTCATGCCTCATGTGACTACAAAAATAGAATCCACACACGTACTATCCGAGGTTGATAAAGCTACCAAATTTATTGATTTCATCCAACACATCCACCAATAGGTTCATGACATCGTGGAGAATTCCAATGCCAAGTACAAGTAGTGACATGATAAACATCAAGTGCCGCACAAGTTTTAGGTGGGCGACAAAGTTTGGTTGCATTTGTAGAAAGAACGCCTTAATGGGGCCCATAAGAAGCTCAAACCATTACAATATGGGCCTTACACCATTACCAAGGCTACGGGAGACAATTCTTTTGAGCTCAGCATTCCCCCATCCCTTGGATTGTACCTAGTGTTCAATGTGGACCACCTTCAACCATACTTTCCGCCATTACTGGACACATAACCCATTTCAAAACAAAAAACACCAACAAAGTTAAGCCCAAACTGCATGGAGTAGGCCATAAATGATTGGATCATGGACACACATCAAGAACACTCACCAACATAAGATCCAACTGTATCAGGTTGTCAAAGCTAGCCAAATCCTACACCAAGGCAAGTGGCTCACCAGGAACCAAGTTCAACAGAAATTTCCCCATCTCATGGAGGCACTCAACGCAATGGGGACCATTTCTTCCTAATAACGAGGATTAATCTAGGTGGATATTGGAGGCCGCACACTAATTCCACTTAGACCCCCATGTTTCCATTATGATGCATGTGTTGTACTTGATGGCAACCCACTTGTAGTAGAACAACTCACTTGTATATGGTAACTAGATGAATCTACAGAAGAGATATCAGATGTGATAGAATGCATCACAGTGGTGACAAAATGTAGGGAAGTTAAAAGGAATCAGTTCAGAAGTAATGTACAATGGCAACTCTCTCAGATGACAATTCACGGTGCAACAAGTTAACAACAAAGAATTACAGATCAGATGATAGAGAATGAAGAAAGAGAGGTATACGCAGGTTCACCTTGACCAAGCTATGTATACACACAGGTTCACTGAACACAAGTCACATATACATACACACACACTTTCATATAAGGAAAAGCACGTATATGTTGGAAAACTAAGCTTTTGGTCTGTGGTATTTGGTCCATGGTATTTTGATCCATGGTATTGGTCCAAGGTATTTGGTCCAATGTATTGACCCTAGGTATTTGGTCCAAGGTATTGGTCCTAAGTGGTTTTGGTCCACGGTATTGAGAAAGGCCTAAAACTATATAAGGAGGAGAAGATCATTAGGCCAAGGTGTGCGAGTATTGAATATCTGATGAAGTGTGAGATCTAATATGCAGGTTATTGGCTTATGGTGTTGTGCTTGAGCTGAACCAGGGATGAACCTTAGTGGTTGATGGAGGATAAGATCTAATGATGGATCAAGATCTTAAGGCTTGAAATGAATTATCTTTATATGGTTTGATCATGTTTATTCTAGATATGAATATTGACGCATGTGTTGTTTTGTAAATGTTATGATCTGGGTATGACTAAATTCTGGAATAGCTGCAAAATTATGAATCAATATTTACAGACATATACTCTGGTTGGCTTTGATAAAAGCACGTATACATGCTAGTTCAACACATCCAAGTAGCGTATACATTAGGTAATATGATATTTGAAGTTACAGGTGGATCTGACTATTGCTGCAAAATTCTAGACTCTGCTCTGTGTTCTGGTGACTGTAGTTTGATGATAGTAAACTGAATGCTCATATTGATTGATTGTGATATGCTTTAGTGACGATGGGCTTTCAGTGATTCAATTGTGGGTGATTCGGAGATTTATGATTGAGTTTCAATGATTAGTTAATGTAGATGTATTTTATGGTTGTAGTGCAGTGGTGATTGATTTTTAGCTTCAATGTTGATAATGGGTCCAGTATGAAAATTACATGAAACAAGGCCTTCATGTGTATTGTTGTGTACCAGGAGCATCCAGTCTGAAAATTTATGAAACGTGGTCCCTGGAGGAAGAAAGAAGGTTGTAGCCTTCTATAGGTCAGTGCCTACTTACTGGTAAACATATCAGCTAGTACAAGAGCTAGGGCATTGTAGCTCCCTTCCAGTAGAAGTTGGAGAATAAGAGAAGGTAGAAACCTTCTGTAGGTAGAAGCCTGCGTGCTGGTATGAGTCTAAACCAATACAATGTTGTAAACAAATATTCTTATTATTAAAAGAAGAGAGATATGACAACAGCAAGTGGTTTTCACCCATATTGGGTTTCCACCTTATATCTTGGTGTTCATGTGTGTTGCTTATATGTGATGGTTCATTTTGTTATTAACTGCACATGGTTATTGTTTAATGTTTAATAAAGTACTGATGCACAAGATTAAAGATCAACATATGGTGATTTAACTAAATCATAAGTTTGCTAGATATATGCTAGTTTCCTTAAAGACAGTTTCGTGTACACGCGGGTTACCTTCATTGAAGTAGCGTATATAAATTTGAGTATGAAAAGAAAAATATTACTAAATTGACTAATATTGGTCCACCCCCCCAACCTTCTTAGTATTATTTCCAACACCCCACCATTGTCTTTTCCAAATTTTCATTTTCCTTAATTGTAGCACAATTTACTATTTTTCGCATTTTTTTGGGTCATGAACTTCCAAAGCCGTTTTGAGGCCCTAAAAGACATTTTTTTGGATAACAAGCTGATGTAAGCTGCCTACAAAAGTTTTCATTTGAAATTTATAGTCCTTGGATAGATATTTCTAACAAGGTATCATCTGTGTCAAACGAAGATTGTATGCCAAATTATGACCCCGGGAAGTTGATGTACCAATTTACCCCAACGGGGCCCATAGTTTTGATGCTTCATCTCCTAGGGTTAGTTTTTTGGATGTTTATGGTTTTTTTGGATGACCTCCCACTTCCATTATGGAATCAAAATTGGCTCTAGTAATCCACCTGGATGTGTACACTATGCCTTTACCTACTGATAGTCCAAACACCTAGCCATAAACTTGGCCATTTCCTTCTTCAGATTCGACTAATAAATTCTTCAATGTTGTCAAGGTCTTCTAGTATCCTGGGTAACCTGAATACAATTTTTCATGAAACTCTCTCAAGATAGTCTTCTTGAGCTCACGTCTGGCACATATATCATATCTCTAAATCTAATTAAACCATCTGTTGTGAGAAGATAGTCCACATCCTGATCACCTATACCCTGCTATAATTTGTGCATAAGCTCCATGTACTTATCATCCTGCTAGCATGATTGTAAGATCCAGTCTTGTTAGTCTATCGCATAAGAACTAAAAGGTACTATATTATTCACCTGTATACACCTTCTAGGAGCATCTGCAACCATGTTCTCTTTACCATTGATGTACCTCATTTCAAAGTTAAACTCACTAATCGTGTCTAACCATCTAGATTGCTTGGCATTCAGATTTAGTTGGTCAAATAAATACCTCAATCCACTTTGATCACACATCAATACAAACCTCTTGCCAAGAAGATAATGCCTCCACATATTCAATGCATGGATGATCCCTTCCAACTCAAGATCATGTGTCGGGTAATTTTTCTCATGCCCATTCAGTTTCTGTGACTCATAGCACGTTAACTGATGTAGGAGCATCCGTCAAAGCTTATAAGACCCATGAATCTTATTTCACATTTACTAAAGGTCATGGGTTCCCTTAATCATTTTATTTATTTTCCTAAGTTTAGTTGAGTTCGAGGAAATTTTAACTGTATATTTATTTATGGAGAATATGTCGTGAATGTAGAGATCTTAGAGATAGTGGAGTAATCCTAGGAAGAGTGAGGATTTGAGGGATTTAAATGATTAATTTGAGATTTTGTTTGAGAAAAGAGTGGAGTTGAAGAAATACTTTAGGAGAAAGTGAGAGATTGTTGGATTTGAACTAAATTGGTTCATGAATCTGTATTTGTATAAATTGTGATATTTTGAATAATTAAAGGTTAGAGAGAGAGAGAGAGAGAGGGAGAGAGATAGAGGTTAGAGAGTAGAGGTGTGTGTGAGTGGGATATGACGAAGGCCATTTGATTGCATATTAGGCCTATGAATTGTGTAAATTTTTTGTGTGATTATAAATTAAACTTTGGCAAAGTTTGTCAAGAAAAGTTTGTATGTGTGTTTATGTATATTTCTAAATTATTGAAGGATTGAATGTAAAATTTGGTATCTTTCTATATCTCTCTAATTTATGTGCACGGATGTTCAAGCCTTGGATGCTTTTATCTCCCTTCGAAATAATTGAATTTTATTGATTTACATGTTGAAAACTCAGTTTTCTTTGGTATAATGGGCTTGAGGTATCCGAATACTTTGGGCAATTAACTGTAGAAGACTAAAAGCTTTCTGCACAATATCTTCCTTAGAATTGGGCCGCAAGTTTTTTGTGAACCCTTAATTCTCTCAGGTGGTCTCTTGAGTTCCGACATCGATTAATAGTGAGTAGAAGTAGATTGTTTATTGATAAATCTACAAAGGGATAATAGTGACAGTCTAAACATAGTGGAAGTGCAGAACACAGTTTCCCGACAGAGAACGTGAGATCGTTGTGAATCGTCCAATCGAACAGATCCAACAAATCTAACAGTTATTGCGTGCCAATAAGCACAGAGGTTAATTCCAAAACAGGACACGATAAATTATATAACTGAGTTAATAGCTTAGTTAATCATGATCGTCTGTTTGAAGGGGTTAGATCTAACGGTAATCACGTCAGAACATGCACACAGTTTAATCCGGATTTCAGACGTGATATTTTATGGATTGTGATTTAATCCAGTTGAGTTCTATATTGATCAAATTCGTTCATTAATAACGGACGAGATCTGACAGATATCGCTCCAGAAGATGCATGCCGGTTAATTTAGAAAACAGGTGCGATAAGGTTTAAACTGGAGTTTAAATAATTTTGGATCCGCACAAGAGGTCAGGTCCAATAGTTTAATTAAACAGGGGTTTAATTGTTTAATTTCAGAATTTGTGTAATGGGTGCAACTTCACTTCATTAAAGATGTATATGTGGGCCCATAACTCACAGGTCCATGCGAAATTTTGAAAAGATGCAGTTTTTCTGCATCAAAGTGGTATCAGAGCCAAAAAATCTTTTGGAATAATCAGAAAGACATTTGAGATATCATCATGTTAGAAAAATTAAAGAAAAAATAGAGCACAAAGGATACTGAGATCAGAATGTGGAAACAGTGAATCCTCTGGTGAAGGTCTGGTAAGAATATTTATTTTGATGATTTTTACAGAGACTTGTTTTGAATATCTAAATAACAACAAGGAAGTGAAATTTTAGAGGAGAATATGTTTTCCTTACAGGCAATTGAAATTTAGGTATTTCAAGTCAGTGCTTAGTAATGTTTAAATGTAAGTTGATTGAATTATTGGTTTTGAATTTAAAGTCATATAGAAGAGTGGTTTGTTGTAGCACTGAAGTCATTTAAATGATTTGAAGAATTTTGTGGAAAATTGAAGAATGAATCAAGATTGTTTTTAAAGACAATGATATTGATGGTTGAAGGAGTAGTTAGACTGAAGATTGGATTCGATAGATCTGAAAGAATAGCCACTACAAGGATTGAAATTTGAAATTTGTAGAAGCAAGACAAGATTTGCTTACAAAAACATTGTCAAAATAAATTTGTAGTGTTTTTCATGAATTTTATAAATATTGTTGAAGTTCAAATAGAATCTTAATGGATCTTAAAATTTGAGGTGTTCATTATGAAAAGTAAGATAGGAAATAGTTTTAAGATATCTTTGAAGAAAATTGGCAAGTTTGGAAGGATACTTGATGAATCTTGAGGTAAGATTATGCAGGCCAAGGGAAGCAGTAAAATTGCTGAAAGATAGAATGAGCTATAGTAGCATCATAGCACATGAGCTATGTTAAAGAAGATGAAGCAAGAAGAAATTTCAGATGAATAAAAGGTGGCAATACCCAACAGTAAAATGAAATTACTAAAGGTAAAGGGAAGTGAGAAATTGAAGATGCAGCAACCAACATCTTTGCAAGCTAAGCTGGAGTGCTCAAGAAGAAGAAAGGGTTCTAGTGTAGAGAACCTGGAAAAGAAAGGATATCAAAAGGATGATTTGGTATGGGTAACAACTAACAAACTTGTTATAGAAGAGAGAAGGGCTAGTTTCAACTCGCCAGTGAACAATGAAAGTTCATCAAAGGAAATAATGAATTTGACTATTGTTAGTCATAATAGAGATACAGAGGAAAGTCACAGACATAGAGAAAAGAGTGCCAAAGAAGTTGGACTCAAAGGAATGCGTAGGGAAGAAATTGACATAGAGGTGGATGAGATAAAGATAGAACTTAGTCATTTGATACAAAAAGGAATCAGAGAAGGATGGAAACAAGGATTTTATGTGGGGAAAAGAGTTAAGTGGCTTGTCAGGGAATTGTTTGCTGAGAAATTAATACTCTGAATAGTTGAGAATGAAATAATAGAATCCATTTGTGAACCAGGGAAAGGACCTCTCCTTGGAGAAGGAGATAGTGATGAAGAGATTATCTATACAAGTCAGCATAAGATAAAGGTACTCGTAGCATCTTCACAGACAAGGGAGTCTCATATTTTTGGAATTAATTGTTTGTGTGAATGTAAATTTGAAGGTATGAAACCTAATGAACTTGAGCCTATGCATGAAAAAGTGAAAGATGCAAAGACAAGAAAAACACAAAAGGAGATTCATAAAGAATTTCAAGACTTTAATTGGTGGAGAAAATTAACAGGTATAACTGAATGGTTGTCTCTTCTCTTATTAAAAACTTATTGGATCATGTTTGAAGGAATATTAACATGGATAGAAACCCAATGGAAAATGGATAGAGAAAAGGAAATAAATGCATTGTAGATTTGTGAAGTGAAGAGAAGAGAAGATGACACAAAGAACTCAGCTCAAAAAGTTAAATCAAGGAAAACTTTGAAGGATCAAAGTCTTATCATAGAAGAGAGAGACATTATTGTCTTACTTGGATAAACTGAGTGATGGAGAGAATTGTGTAGAATAGAAAGGTATTCTACAAACCTATGATGAAGTTGCCAAGCATAGTCAAGAAGCTGCAGTCCAAGAAGTATTCTTTGATGAAAAAGAAATCAGAGATGTTGAGGAAGAATTTCTCAATAACTTAGTGAACTATCAAAATAGTTTATAGAAGCATGAAGATCTGATCACTAAGGCTTCAAATGAAGAGCCTTGTATTTTTGAAAATGATATGTTGTGTATGTTTTTAGGTTTGACAGGTAATGAATGACATTTGGAAAAAGTTCTTATGCATGTTGATGAAGAAGTGAGATTATTGGAAGAAATGGCTCGATTAGAAAAGTATTTTGAGCATGTATTTAATAACTTTGAGAATAATGAAATTAGCAGGGAATTTGTCACAATTCAAGAAGTTGAAGACAATAAAATGAGAGTTTGTAACTAGAATGGAGCATCTTCAGTAGAGAATCAAGATAGAATTATTATGGAAAATGTGAAAGAATGTATGATGATGTTGACAGATACAGAAGTTCAGGAAATCTAGAATTTTGAAATTGATTATTTTATTGAGTCTGTAAACCATGAAGAAGCTTTAGAAAAATAGAGTTTTGTTTCGGTTATATATGAAGATGGAACAACAACATTTTTTTGCAATGGTATAAGTACAGAAGATGAAAGGATACTTCATAATGATATGCTCCAAGAAATTCTAGCTATTGAATTGTTGAATGATAGTCTTGTGTCAGAACAAGGAACACTGTGTATTGCAGAGGAAAGTGCTGAAATCAAATTTGCTAACAGTTTCGTAAATGTTGTAGAAAATCAGAATAAAGACTTGATGATGGAATTATTTGTAGAGAATGGAAAGCATAGTAATTTTAAATTTGATAATTCTGATGGAAATTTTGTTTTATACAGGAAAGGGGAGCCATATGTAAATGACATGCTTATTGAATATGAAGGGAGATTTAATTTGCTAGAAAAGTTATTAAGTAAACCTAATGATATAGAGGAAACAATTGTCTTTCGTAGCAATGAAGGGGAAGCTGTTAAGGGAAACCAATAGGCTGTAAATGAAAGAGATGAAGTAAAATTGGATAGAAATTTCATAATTTCTATGGAAAAAGAGAATGAACAACAGTTAGTTGACAGTGGAGTTCAACTAAGGTCCATGTGTTTTAGAAAGGTTGCAAAGTGTAAAGAGAAAATCGAGAAATTGTGGATGAAGAAGTCAGTCAAGAAGAGAACCAGCAAAGAAGGGAAATTAGAAAAAGAAATATGCATCAGAAAAGAGAGAGGACAACAACATCATAATATTTGGAAACCTGGAACGACTAAAGAAACAGTGGTAGAAAAAATGGAGCAACAACATGATGAAAGAGATAGCAAGTTACGAAGTAAGGTTCGACATCCAAGAGAAAGGGAGAAGGCAGTAAATGCACCTGCAATTGAAAGATGTCAGACACCTAGTTGGAAGATGAAATCTGACGAAGTTTGCAGCAGGAGCAGTTGGGTGACTCATGAACAAGAGTCCATGAATTATTTCAACTCAGGGAGTCTGATGCAGGAGCGTCCATCAAATCTTATAAGACCCATGAGTCTTATTTCACATTTACTAAAGGGAGTGGGTTCCCTTAATCATTTTATTTATTTTCCTAAGTTTAGTTGAGTTCGAGGAAATTTTAATTGTAAATTTATCTATGGAGGATATGTCGTGAATGTAGAGATCTTGGAGACAGTACAGTAATCCTAGGAAGAGTGATGATTTGAGGGATTTAAATGATTAATTTGGGATTTTTTTTAGAAAAGAGTGGAGCTGAAGAAATACTTTAGGAGAAAGTGAGAGATTGCTAGATATGAATTAAATTGGTTCATGAATCTGTATTTGTATAAAGTGTGATCTTTTGAATAATTAAAGGTTAGAGAGAGAGAGAGAAGGAGAGAGCTAGAGGTTAGAGAGTAGAGGTGTGTGTGAGTGGGATATGACAAAGGTCATTTGATTTCATATCAGGCCTATGAATTGTGTAAATTTCTTGTGTGATTATAAATTAAATTTTGGCAGAGTTTGTCAAGAAAATCATGTATGTGTGTTTATGTAGATTTCCGAATTATTGAAGGATTGAATGTAAAATTTGGTATCTTTTTATACCTCTCTAATTCATACGCACAGATGGTCAAACCTCGAATGGTTTTACTCTCCCTTTGAAATAATTGAAGTTAATTGATTTACATGTTGAAAGCTCAATTTTCTTTGGTATAATGGGATTGAGGTATTGGAATACTCTGGGCAATTAACTGTAGAAGACTAAAAGCTTTATGCACCATATTTTCCTTAGAATTGGGTTGCAAGTCTATTGTGAGCCCTTAATTATATCAGGTGATCTCTTGAGTTCTGACATTGGTTAATAGTGAGTAGAAGTAGAATATTTATTGATTATGCTACAAAGCGATAACAATGACAGTCTAAACATAGCAGAAATGCAGAATGCAATTTCCCGACGGAGAACGTGAGACCATTGTGAATCGTCCAGCCAGACAGATCTAACGGTTATCGCGTCCCAATAAGCAAAAAGGTTAATTCCAAAACCAGATGCAATAAATTATAAAACTGAGTTAATAGCTCAGTTAATCGTGACCTTCTGTTTGAAGGGGTCATATATGACGGTAATCGCATCGAAACATGCACAGCGTTTAATCTCGATTTCAGACACGATATTTTATGGATTGTGATTTAATCCAATTGAGTTTTGGATCGATCAAAGTCGTTCATTAAGAAGGGACGAGATCCAATGGATATCGCTTTGGAAGATGTGTGCTAGTTAATTTAGAAAACAAATGTGATAAGGTTTGAACTGGAGTTTAATTAATTAGAGATCCGCTAAGAGGTCGGGTCTGATAGTTTAATTAAATAGGGGCTTAATGTTAGAAAATTATATATTACGAAGCAATGGAACACATAAAGTATTGCAGAAATATAAACATAGAAAACACATAAAACAAGAGAGACACAAATATACATGGTTCACCCATTTTGGGCTATGTCCACCCTGAACAACCAGTCCTTCCTTTCTATTATCCAGCAAAATGAAGAGACACAACCTACAGTAGATCCATTGTAATATCCTCTATTTTCTCTCACAGTCTCACCTCTCTACTTCTCGCTCAGAGAATACACATCTATTTCACAGACTCAATACAATGCCCTCATACAAAGAGAGGGGTTGCCTTCTAGGGAAAAAACCCTAAACTAAACATAAGTTCTACTGTCAAATCATCCACCTAATGAATGACCCAGATTGACTAGAAATTAATATACTTTTACAAGGCAATTTTACATATGTTTTTAGCTTTGGGGGCGCTGCCCCCGAAACCCCTGTCGGGGGATCCCGGACCCCCCAGCCCGGGGGGGATCAGCCCCCCCCCGAACCCTCGTGAGGGCGAAAAGTCTCTCCCGTACCCCTCCGCGTTGAGGGGTGTACAAAATTCCAGGGGTATACATCCAGCTAAAATAAGGACCTCTAAACAATCATGCTCCATACTCAATAATCTCTCACTTGGAGAATGATTGTAGCAACTCCACCGCTACTTCATTTGCTGGACAATGACTCTTCTTTGGACCTGGCTATTTCTCATCTTCATCGTCATCCTTGAAGACCAATTGAAACTGAGCATATTCTCAGTTTCTCCCTGGTTACAACTTTTGTTAACATATCTATAGGGTTCTGGCTAGTATGTATCTTTTCCAGCTTCAACTCTCCATCTTCCAGCACTGATCGTATGAAATGGTACTTGAGCTGTATGTGTTTAGTCCTGGAATGAAATGTTGAGTTCTTTGCAAGATGAATGGCACTTTGGCTATCACTATATAATGTGCCCATATCATGCTCCTTACCCAATTCACCCATAAACCTTTGTAACCAAATCATTTCTTTACTAGCCTCTGTAGCAACAACATCCTCTGCTTCTGTTGTTGAAAGTGCAACAACACTTTGGATTTTTGAAACCCAACTGATAGCTGCACCACCTAAAATAAATACATATCCTGTAGTGCTCCTTCTGTTATCTCTATCACCTGCCATATCTGCATCAACGTATCCCTGTAGAGAAATTTTTGAACCACCAAAGCATAATGCTTGATTTGTGGTACCTTTCAAATATCTGAGAATCCATTTCGCTGTCATCCAATGTTCCTTTCCTAGAATGTTCATGTACCTGCTTACAATTCCCACTGCATGTGCAATATCAGGCCTTGTGTAGACCATTTCATACATTAAGCTTCCAACTGCTGATGCATATGGAACTTTAGACATATAATCCATGTCTTCTTGGGTCTTTGGGCACATTTCCTTACTAAGCTTGAAATGGCTAGCAAAAGGTGTACTAACTAGTTTTGCATTGTGCATATTAAATCTTTTCAACACCTTTTGTATGTACTCATTCTGAGACAATGTTAATTTGTGATTTTTCATGTCTCTAGTGATTCTCATACCAAGGATTTGTTTTGTAGCTCCCAAATCCTTCATTGCAAATGAATAGACCCTGTAATAAGCATGTCATATGAATACAATAACAATATAATATAGCTGCCATTATTTTGCTTTTTCAGATAAATGCAATGATCAGAGTGACATCTAGTATAACCTTATTCAGACATAAACTTGTCAAATTTTAGATACCACTACCTTGGAGCCTGTTTTAAGCCATACAAGCTCTTCTTCAACCTTCACACTAGTTTCTCTTTCCCTTTCACCTCATATCCTTGTGGCTACTACATATATATCTCTTCCTCCAAATCCCCATGGAGAAAGGTTGTCTTTACATCTAAGTACTCAAGATGCAAATCTTCAACTGCTACTAGACTTAAAATAGTTCTAATTGAAGTCATTTTAACAATAGGAGAAAATATTTCATCAAAATAAATAGCTTTCTTCTGTGCAAACCCCTTCACCACAAGTCTAGCTTTGTACCTTTGTTTTCCTCCATCTTCTTCCTTCAGCCTGTAAACCCATTTATTCTTCAATGTAGTTTTTCCTACAGGAAACCTGACTAAGTCCCAAGTGTAGTTATGCATTAAGGAGTCCATCTCTTCTTCCATGGATACCTCTCACTTCTTCCTGATTTCAACCTACATTGCGTCTTCATAACATTCGGGTTCACTAGAATCAATCAACAATAAATAATATAATGAAGGAGAGTATCATTCAGGGGGTCTACTTATCCTGGTAGATCTTCTAACACCACTTTGAGGTGTTTAGGGTGCTTATTGCTATTGTGGTGGTTGTTGTTGTTGTGGTTGTTGATTATTATTATTTTAAGGAACCTTTACTTTTTCATTCATTTCATCAAGAACTACGTATTCCTTGTTTTCTTTTTCCTATTTCTTTTCCTTCAACTGATTCTTATACAAGACCTTTTCATTGAATATTACATATCTGCTCCTAATGATTTTGTGATTTTCATAATCATATAAACGATAACCAAAATCATTAACTCCATATCAAATAAAGGTATATTTCTTTGACTTCGCCTCAAGCTTTGTTCTATTTTCTTTATCAATATGGACAAAGGCCTCACAACCAAAAGGCTTTAAAAAGGAGTAGTTTACCTTTTTACCTGTCCATGCATCCTCTTGAGCACCACCATCCAAGGAACTTGAAGGCCCTTTGTTTATTAGATAAACAGCATTATCTACAGCATCTGCCCAAAACTATAAACATTATCCTTCATGCAATCTCATGCACCTTGCACGCTCCATGATTGTTCTGTTCATCCTTTCTAACATACCATTTTCTTGTGGTGTTCTTGGAATTGTCTTCTCTCTCTGAATTCCATGCTCTGAACAATACCTATCAAACTCTTTGTTGCGATATTCACCTCCATTGTCTGATCTAAGACACTTCAATTTCTTTCCTGTCTCAATCTCAACCAAAGCTTTCCATTTCTTGAAAGTATCAAATACATCAGATTTATTCTTAATACAATAAATCCAAGTTTTTCTAGTTGCATCATCAATAAAAGTAACATAATAACAAGAGCCACCAAGAGACGATACCTGAGCAGTCCCCATACATCTGTATGCACAAGCTCTAATTTTTCACTCTTCTTTTCTTTTCCAGCTCTGAGAAATCTGACTCTCTTCTGTTTTCCATAAATGCAATTTTCGCAGAAGTCCAAATCAACATTCTTCAAACTTGGCAACAAATTCCTTGAGTGAAGAATCTTCATCCCCTTTTCACTCATGTGTCTAAGCCTATGATGCCACAATGCTACATCTACTCCTTTTGAAGTTAAAGCATTAACAGAGTTAGAAATACCATTACATAAATACAACGTACCAACATTTTCTCCTTTTGCTATTACTAGGGCTCCTTTGGTGACCTTCCAAGCTTTATGTGTGAAAGTTGTCACAAAACCTTCACCACCTAATTGCCCTATTGAAATTAGATTTTTCTTTAGATCTGGAACATGCCTTACCTCCTTTAGTAGCCATTGGTTTCCATTCTGATGTTGTACAAGAACCTTACCCATTCCAACAATTTTACAGGGTTTATCATCACCCAAATGAACTTGTCCAAAATCTCCTTGAACATAGTCATGAAAGTATTTCTTATCAGGTGTGGCATGGAATGAGGCCCCTAAATCTACCAACCAAGAATCAGTAATATTTTCAAAAGAAAGAATCGAAGCATCTTGTAACACCTCACCTGTCCCATTTGCTTCATGATTGTTTTCTTTTTTGTGCATCTCCTTCTTTTCCCTTCCGAGATCTACAGTCTTTCTTTAATTGTCTTTTCTTTCTGCATTTCCAGCACACTATCCTCGATCTGGACTTGGATCTACACTAAAAGCATTACTCGATGTCTCACTGGAGCTTTTCCGTCGTATTTCCTTGCTAAGGATAGCACCAAAAACATCATCAAACTTTAAAGTACTAGATCTAGAAACAGAGTTACTGATTGTCATTACTAAACCATTCCATCTTTCTGGTAATGAGCACAAGAATAATAGATCTCTAACTTCATCATCAAAGTTTACCCCTACGAAACATAACTGACTTGTAACAGTATTAAAATCATTTAAATGGTTTGCAATAGATCCACCTTCCAACATCTTCATATTAAATAACCGTTTCATAAGAAATACCTTGTTTGAGGCTAAGGGTTTTTCATATAGTTTCTCCAACGCCTTAATAAAACCCTCTGTCATTGTTTCCTTCGAAATGTTGAAGGTGACTGACTCTGTGAGGCACAACCGTACTATTTGGAGTGCCTTTCTATCGAGAAGGTTCCATTCTTCATTTGTCATACCCATCGGCATCTTTATTTTTCTTCCCAATGCTAGGTATAGATCTTTCTGATACAGACAATCTTCCATCTACATCTTCCACAGCAAGAAGTTTTGGCCATTAAATTTCTCAACCCTAAACTTACCATCTTCCACCATTGCTCCCACTCGAATGAGGAATCCTTCTTTCCTGCGAGTTTATCAGCCAAATAAACCTTTGGCTCTGATACCAGTTGTTAGAAAATTATATATTACGGAGTAATGGAACACATAAAATATTTCAGAAATATAAACACAGAAAATGCATAAAATAAGAGAGACACAGATATACGTGGTTCACCCAATTTGGGCTACATCCACCTCGAACAGCCAGTCCTTCCTTTCTATTATCCAGAAAAATGAAGAGACACAACCTACAGCAGATCCATTGTAATATCCTCTGTTTTCTCTCACAGTCTCACCTCACTGCTTCTCGCTCGGAGAATACACATTTATTACACAAACTTAATCAAATGCCCTCATACAAAGAGATGGGTTGCCTTCTAGGGCAAAAAACCCTAAACTAAACATAAGTTCTACCGTCAGATCATCTGCCTAATGAACAACCTAGATTGACTAGAAATTACTATACTTTTACAAGGGCAATTTTACATCTGTTTTAGCTTCGGGGGCGTTTCTCCCGAAACCCCTGCCAGGGGACCGCTGGCCCCCAGGCCCGCCAGCCGAGGGGGATCGGCCCCCCCGCACCCCCGCGAGGGGGACAAGTCCCCCCCACACCCGCCCACGTGGAGGGGTGTACAAACTTCTTGGGGTATACATCCAGCTGAAACAAAGACCTCTAAACAATCATGCTCCATACTCAACATTTAATTGTTTAATTCAGAATTTGTGTAATGTGTGAAACTTCACTTCATTAAAGATGTATACATGGGCCCATAACTCACAGATCCATGTGGAATTTTGAAAATATGCAGCTTTGTTGCATCATTAACTATACGTCCTACATAAGGACTCCACCAAGTCCTCTCTTGCAAGGATCTGTACATACCACAATCTCTTTGTCTGCATATGCGATATTTAACATTGGAGCATTTGTCAAAAACATCTTCAACTATTCAAAACTTGCTACACATTCCTCTGTCCATTCAAATTTCTTACCTTGCCTTTATACTGACATAATAGGATATGCAATGTGAGAAAAGATTTTGATGAACCTCCTATAATAAACCACTAGTCCCATGAATGATCTTACCTCATCCACATTCCTAGGAGTGTCCCATTTAATGATAGCTCTTATCCTCTCTAGATGCACTTCTATGCCTTTCTTGGAAACAACATGTCCCAAGTAATGTACCTTTTTCTGAAAGAAACTATATTTGGTAAGCTTGAAATACAATTGATGCTCTCTTAGTAATCTCAACAATGTTGCTAATTTCTAGACATACTCTTCCTCTTCCTCATTCTTAGAATATATCAAGATGTCATCAATGAATATAATAATAAAGTTGTCCAAATAAGGACACAGCACACTATTCATCAAGCAAATGAAATTTGCTACAGCTTTAGTCAAACCAAATGGAACTATAACAAACTCATAATTCCCATACCTGGTCCAGAAAGTTGTCTTATATATGTCCACTTCTTTAATGTGTACCCAATGATATCCATATATCAAATCAATCTTCGAGAACACTGATACTCCCTTCAAATGATTGAACAAGTCATCAATCATTGGCAACATATACGGGTTCTTAATGGTCACTTTGTTCAGCTACTTGTAATCAATGCATAGCCTGAGAGTACCATCCTTCTTTGTCACAAACAATATTGGTGCACCCCAAGGTGAAAAACTTGGGTTAATGTATCCATTTTCAAGAATTTACTTCAATTGTAACTTCAACTCTACTAACTCTGGTGTGTTAATCATGTATGGTTCCTTTGATGTTGGTGTTTCCCCTAGTACCAACTCAATGGAAAATTTCACTTCCATGTGAGGCGAAAACTCTAAATTCTCTACTGGAAACATATCTTGAAACTACTGCAAGGTTGAGCACCTACTCAATACCTCTGCATCTTAAAACTCCTTACCTTTACCATTGGAAATGTGCAGTACAAATAGAACACACCCTTTTTTGTGACTGCGCTTCATCTGCATAATTGTCACCATTATCACTGATGTTGCCTTCTTCTTACCCTGCAAGATGCTATGTTATCCATTGTCATCCAAACACTTAATAGCCTTTTCATGACAATCCACTTTGGTCCTATGAAGATACAACCAATCCATACCCAAAATCATATTGTATGATCCCAACAGTAATACGTTCAAATGTGTTGATGTAGGCATACCATTCAATTCAAAATCAGAAGCTCTTACCCAATGATGAACTCTCTTCTTTGCACTTGTAGCCAACTACACTAACCAAGATTTTTCATACACTTCTTTATTCAAAGCACACTTATCCACCAAGTTAGGGTTAACATAACTATAATTAGATCTAGGTCCAATCAAAATAGAAACAATTTGATCCCAAAGTTTATCGCCCATCTCAATGATAGATGCCTGGTGATATGCTTGCCTATTATCCAGTGTTGCATAGATACGAGTAATGCTCTTCCCAACATACCCAATAGTTTGTGCCTCCTGTGCACTATAGATCTTAGACCTACCAGCATGATTTTGGGATAGTCTCTCCTAATATGTTCCTTACCACATGTCCAACAATCCAACCATCCTATACCATCACCTCTATTATGTTGTTGTGACCCATGTCCTTGTCTAGCTATGTTAAACTTCTTGTATGGTGCAACATCCTCTTTCTCTTCTACATTCTAAGGCTTTGTTCTCTTCGACTTCCATTTACCTTTACCTTTAGCTTTCCCTTTCCATCCTTGCTAAGATTCATTCTTACACTTCGATTGCTTGTAACAGTGTTTCAATTTCCAAATAACTTCCTCAAGTGACCAAGGCTCATCATATTCAATCCAATCTCTAAAATCTAATGGCAATCCACTCATAAATCTATGAATTTTATCTTTCTCATCCTTAAGATATGATACATACCTCAATCGCTCCAGCAACTAGGTCATATACTCCTCATCTTTCATCAATCCCATTTGAATCTCATAGAATTCCTTAGATTTTCTATCATAGTACCTTTCTAACAAGTATTTCTTCCTGAAAAGTCTCTCGGATTCATGAAAACTCAAGTCATTTGTTATGATCTCTCTGACCCATTTTACATCTTCCCACTAGATGTCTGCTTTCCATTTGAGGCCGAAGATAGCTATTTTGGCCTTCATATTGTTAGGTCCCTATAATATTAGTGATTCTCCCATTAATATTGCAGTTGTATCCCTTATTAATATTGTTGTGCCCCTAATGTCCCCATATGGTTATTATTGTGTCCCATAGAATCCCTCTATTGTTATTTTTGTGCCTTTATATTATTATTGTTAGGTCGGCTTGGTTATATTGGGACCCCTTAGACTCCTATATATAGAAATGAGGTTTTGTCATTTGAATCATTCAAGAATTGTTCATTTAGGTAATGTAAAGGAGGTTGACCCCTTGAAGAGGCTAAATTTTAAGGCATTGATCTATCTTTTCTATCTTTTTGTGAGTTGGTTTCATAACATTTGGTATTAGAGCTTTGGATTCTAGGGTTTCGCTGCTCCAAATAGGTCAACATGGAATTTTCACTATAACCATTTTTCTGCGACATTTCAAAAGCAAAAAAAAAAACCATTTGAGATGAAATCGCACTGAACCTCGGATCCAAATTTCAGATCCTTTCACACTATATTTGTGGAGATATGATCTAAGGAATTTGGTCTTTTTGCAAACTCCTGAATTACATTCCAAACAGGTGACTTGGGAAAAATCATCCTAACTTTCTCTCTGAGCATTGGATTGAAATTTTGTAAGGTACAGAAAGAGAATGGGCTGTAGTTTCTTATATATATATTTTTAGAGCCAAAAGTTGAAACAGTGACACGTGGCACTTCATACAAGTTCACTCTTCTGGAAAGGTTTATAATCAAATCATATTGGGAGATTGTGCATAACTCTTCCTTGGAGAATCCAATTTGGATCAAACTGGTGGCATTGGAAAGAGGACGCAGAGGGAAACTACAAATCACAATTTTAGAACTGGATGATCTGAAATTACAGAGATACATCAGATTCAATATCAAGCTCCTACAAAGTGAAAAAAGGTGTGTATTTTTTTTAAATCTTTGCAGAACCTTAGTTTGAAAAATTAGTTTGAAGGAATTCAAATGGCATAGTAAAGCATTATTATCAGTAATTGATGCCCCGAGAAAATAAAATGCAAACACCTAGTAAGCAACCTGAAAGCTCTAGCATGACTCATGAAGAAGAGGAATAAATGCAACATGATATATCAAAATTACGAGACCAAGTGCAAGAAGTGTCACTTGCACAAAAAGTAATAGAATCTAAGATGGATGGTTTAAAGAAAGATGTAGAAGATAAGATGGATGGTTTAAGGAAAGTTGTAGAAGCTAAGATGGATTGTTTAAAGAAAGGCATGGAAGCTAAGATGAATGGCATGGATGCTAAAATGGATGGCATGGATGATAAGATAGATGAATTAAAGATAAATATGAATAAGTTGCTACAACAAATGGTCACTAATGGTGAAAGGATAGTAAAGGAAACTCATGAGGATAACAAAAGAAATGTTAATCATGGTTCCATAGACTCTAATGTTAGATCGAAGACCCACCATATTCCAAAAATCGAGATGAGGAAGTTTTATGGCAAGGATCCCGCAACATGGATATTACAAATGGAGCAATTTTTCGATCTCAATAATGTGCAAAACACACAAAAGGTATGTATTGCAACTTTATATTTGGAACCAAATCAGTTTGTATGGTATCAATGGCTTTGCTCTCGTAAAGAAATTATCACTTGGGCAATTTTTACAGAAGAATTGATAGCACATTATGAGGATACAAAAAGCAACACTTTTTTTAGCCAATTGATAAGTCTCAAACAAAAGGGTTCAATAATGGAGCACATTGAGGAGTTCCAAAAATTGAACATAAGGGTAAAAAATATTCTAGAGCATAGGATTGATGTGTTCATAGGGACTTTAAAGGATAATATCCAACATGATGTTCGCCTTTGGGAACCTGATTCATTAGAGAAGGCATTCAGGTTAGCAAGAAAAAGGGAAAGAAAAATTATGGCAACCAGGAAGCATACCACTCACAACTATAAAGATGGAAGTGTTGTTGCCCCTAGCCTTCCACAACCTATAAGGTTGACACCATAACAATTGGAAGAAAAAAGAGCAAAAGGGCTTTGTTACAGTGGTGATAGAAAATACACTAAAGGTCATAAGTGTGAGGAAAAAAAATTATTCTACATAGATTGTGAGGAGGAAGAAGAAAAGGAGCAAGAAAGGTCAAATGGGATATACTCCAGGAACAAAGCCTAGATAAAGATGAAATGAATCTGACCATCTCTTGTAATGCATTGGCTAGAATTACCACTCCTCAAACCATCAATATAGAAGGACAAATCAAGAAAAAAAAGGTAACAGTTTTGATTGAGTCCACAATTTTATTCAGTGTAAGATAGCAAAAGAATTGAATTGCTTCCTATATCTAGCACCAGAGTGTCAAGTAATGGTTGCAAATGGAGGAACGATAAATTGCTATGGAAAGTGCCATAATATCAAGCTATCCATGGGAGAATATGTATTGAAAAGCCCAATGCTTTCCATTCCAATGGGAGATGTTGGTGTTGTACTAAGAGTCCAATGGCTACAATCCTTGGGTACAATAGCTTTAAACTTTGAAGAACCTTTTATGAAATTTTATGTGGAAGGAAAGGAGGTTGAATTAAGGGGTATTGTAGGGAAACTAGGAAAGATAATAAGCTCTAATGGTATGCCAAAGCTTCTAAAAAAGGAACAATGACATGTAATTGCACAATTATGTTCACTAGATGTTTCCATATCGAAATCATCTATTTCTTTTATTGAACTTAGACTTCTGTGATCCATATCAATTTTTTGAAGAATATTCGGCGAAAATCACATAGAAAAACTTATGTCGATGCGTTTCGAACCATCCAGTGTGGTTCATCATCAGGACAAGTTGAAAGAGCATATCTCATTTAGCACATTATATAGAGAGGGCAGAGAATCCATGACTCAACGGCTAAAAAATAACAGCTAGAAATGACATGATAACGACTAGTTTGACCAAGATAAAGGAAATTTAATAATAATAATATTACTATTATTATCAAAAATTAATAATTTCAAATATGTTGAAAAAATTAAAATGAATTAAATTAAAAATGAAATTTTAATAGTTAATCATAAACGTCAAACATATTATAATTATTATTAATAATATTTTCTTCTAAAATTAAAATTAATAATAAGTAAATCAAACAATAAATAAATTCAAATATGTTGAAAAAATTAAAATGAATTAAATTAAAAAGTATATAAAATGAATTATTATTATTATTATTATTATTATGTCAAACATAAAAAAAATAAAAATAAACAAAAAATAAAAATAAAAATAAATAAACAAAAAATAAAATAAAATAAAAAAGAAAAGAAACGAAAAATATTACACTAATAATCATCTATTTCTCCAGATCTCCAAAAAGTATTGGATAATCATTCCAAGGTATTTGAGACTCCCAAAGGTCTCCCACCTAGTTGTGATCATGATCATGCTATTCATTTGATTCCAAGAAGTGTTCCTCCAAACATCAGGCCGTACGGATATCCCTATGCCCAAAAGAGTGAAATTGAACATATGGTTGAAGAAATGCTTGAGGCAGGTATAATTCAACCTAGCCAAAGTTCTTTCTCTACTCCAGTTGTATTGGTGCACAAGAAGGATGGATCATGGTGCATGTGTCCAGATTATAGGGAGCTCAACAAGCTCACTATTAAAGATAAGTTTCCCCTTCCTGTCATTGATGAATTATGGATGAATTGCATGGATCAAAATTACTTCACCAGTTATACTTCATTTAGGTATCATCAAATCATAATGAAGATGAAGACATTCCGAAAACAACATTTAGAACTCATTGAGGGTCACTATGAATTTTGGTCATGCCTTTTGGCCTTACCAATGCACCTTCTACATTTCAAGGTTTGATGAATTCCATTTTCAAACCCTTCCTTAGAAAATTTGTGTTAGTATTTCTTGATGATATACTAATCTACAGCAAAAATTGGAAGGATAATGTTGAACACGTTGGCAGGGTGTTACAACTATTGGAGGAGAAATAATTATATGCAAAAATATTCAAATGTTTCTTTGGAGTACAAGAGGTAGAATATATGGGTCATATTGTATCTCATGAAGGAGTTAAGGTAGACCCTAGCAAAATTAAAGCCATTAAGGAATGGGAAATCCCCACATCCGTAAAGCATTTGAGAGGATTTCTTGGGTTGACAGGGTATTATTGCAAGCTTGTTAAGAATTATGGGAAAATAGCAGCACCTCTAACAACATTGTTGAAGAAAGATGCATTTTCATGGACTCCAGAAGCAACAAAGGCCTTCAAATATCTTAAACAGGAAATGTGCCAAGCACTGGTCTTAGCTACACTAGACTTCAAAAAAACCTTTATTGTGGAATGTGATGCTTCTGGAAATGGAATTAGTGCTACTTTAATGCAAGATGAAAGACCCATTTCTTTCGAAAGTCATCCAATCAAGGGAAAGTATTTACACAAAGCTATTTATGAGAAGGAAATGTTGGCAATACTACATGCACTTAAGAAATGGTGACCCTACCTAATGGGAAGGCACTTCAAGGTAAAAATGGATCATGATAGCCTTAAATAATTATTAGAACAAAGATTATGCTCTGAAGAACAACAAAAATGGTTCACAAAGATGTTGGGTTATGACTTTGAAATCATATACAAAAAAGGGAAGCAAAATGTTGTGGCAGATGCACTTTCAAGAAAGGATGAGGATGTGGAAGCATTGTTGTGCGCCATTTCTATTATCCAACCAGATTGAATAAACAAAGCAAGGGAGGAATGGAAGAATGATGAAGAAGTGTGGGAACTTATTCAAAAGTTACAACAAGATTCCAGTACATCTGATACATTTAGCTAGAAAAATGATTCGTTATGGTACAAA
>APFE030712211.1:95914-112608 GCA_000404065.3 Pinus taeda
ACTTACCAAGTATGCACACTTTTGTGCATTATCACATCCATTTAAAGCCAGTATAGTTTCTACAACATTTATGGAAACAATTCAAAAGCTACATGGAAACCCAAAGATTATTGTAAGTGACAGAGATCCCATTTTTATAGGAAATTTTTGGAAAAAATTATTTTCTTGTCTTGATACTCAGTGAGCTCATAGCTCATCTTATCATCCTCAATATGATGGGCAAACAGAGATAGTAAACAAATGTTTGGAAGGATATCTTCGTTGCTTTGTATCTGATAAACAAACATAATGTGTCAAATGGTTGCCTCTGGCTGAATGGTTGTATAACACTTCCTTCCATACTGCAACAAAAATGAACCCATTTATGCCACTTTATGGATATCAGTCACCATCCATCACATCATATTTAAGAGAAAATTCTAAGGTTCAAGCAGTGGAACATCACATCGAGCATCAAAAACAAGTTCTCCAACTCTTAAATGATAACCTCGTGTTGGCATGAAATAGAATGAAACAACAGGCAGATCAACATCGCAAAGAAAGAAGTTTTGATGTAGGTGATTTGGTATTCCTACAGCTACCACCATATAAACAAATGTCCCTCAAGCAAGCTAAGAAGGATAAAAAATTGTCACCAAAGTATTATGGTCTGTACAAGGTGTTGCAAAAGATTGGTACTATGGCATACAAATTGGAGCTTCTTGCAGCTTCTTGATTGCAACCAGTTTTCCATGTTTCATGTTTAAAGAAGGTTATTGGAGACAAGCTCCCAGTTCAAACAATATTGCCAGAACTTGATGAGGAAGGAAAAATTATATTGGAACCGAAAGAAGTCATAGAAACAAGAACTTGACAACTACGAAATCAATCCATTTCAGAGTATCTCATCAAGTGGAAGAACTTATCCGCTGAAGATTCCACATGGGAGGATGAGAATTTTATACAGAAGCATCCAAAACTACTCAAGCGTTGACGACAACACTTCTTTTAAGGAGAGGGACATGTTAGGTCCCTATAATACTAGTGATGCCCCATTAATATTGTAGTTTTATCCGTTATTAATATTTTTGTGCCCCTATTGTCCCCATATTGTTATTATTGTGCCTTTATATTATTATTGTTAGGTCGGCTTGGTTATATTGGGACCCCTTAAACTCCTATATATAAAAAGGAGGTTTTTTCATTTGAATCATCCAAGAATTGTTCATTTATGTAATGTAAAGGAGGTTTCCCCCTC
Organism: Pinus taeda; assembly: GCA_000404065.3. Lineage (NCBI taxonomy): Eukaryota > Viridiplantae > Streptophyta > Pinopsida > Pinales > Pinaceae > Pinus > Pinus taeda. Next base: position 97,152 of record APFE030712211.1, read on the forward strand.
GAAGAGGCTGAATTCTAAGGCGTTGATCTATATTGTCTATCTTTTTGTGAGCTGGTTTCATAACACATATTCTTTTTGCATTGATGCAACTCAAATAATTTACTCATCCCAAGTAGACATGCCTTTGCATCCTCCTACTTCTTTAAATACCAATCAAAGTTAGGTGGCTTATATTTCTCGAACTCATATGGAAAATATCCCCTGTCACTGCTCCTGTAAGGGTGATAACAATGATGATCATAATGCCTATCAAAACAAGAACTAGAATAGTACATGTGTCCGTCACCTCTCTTATCCAGAGTATCCAAGAGCTTTCCATCTCTAACTGTGTCATTCCTATCTGACCTGTGACCACCATGAGACCTACTTCCACATGCCCCATTAGTCCTATCCTCGTCCCATGGCTGATCCGAAGTGGTCCCAGCTCTACAAATGTGACAAACTCTGAACGATTACTGTATTAAATTCTCCTTGTTTCTCCTGTGCCTACATGATTATGTCATTGTCTGCCTTGCAACTCCTTATTTCTGCCTTCAAAATTCTCAATGTGTTTGCTAAGTCAGAAGAATGCCCAACACCATGCTGCTCATCTGATCCATAGAGAGAGTCTTGTGAAATGTAGTCTACCATCTTTCTAGTCATCTTTGATCTCTTTCGTGCAAGTATAACATGTCAGATAAGCTATAACATAATGTAATCAACATACCTCAGTATAGTTTAGGGGAGGATATATCATCTAAAAGATCAACTAGATTAGCATGATAAATGTATAATCATAGTCATAACAATACACAAACATAATTTCATCCATTATCAATGCATGAACATATCGACCACATACCATGACCTCATGCATGACAAATACATCCATATCAATTTATGCATAACAATATGTAAGCACATTTAACCACATAACCAATTCATCACCAATATGTACTCATGATGACAACATCCAACAACAACACCATCCACTTTTACATGGTGACACAACTGCCACCATGACCAACACCATGCATACACAACAAGCATATGGACCACAAGCATAAAAGACACACATACAATCAACATGAATGCATGACCAACATACATCGCCCATCCAGTCTAAGAGGTGAACCATGCTCTGGTAACACTCTATAACACTCTCCTCCCACATTTACCCAACTTAATTGGTCTACCAGGGTAAAGATGTGACGAGAATCTACTATGATATGATTCAACTCCCCATGTATAGTTAAGGAAGTGGAACCAACAAAACACAACCAATATGACCTTCTACACATGTTACAAAACATTCAAGAGCCAACCAATCCTCTTATGTGACCAACCCCTGAGGTAAACTGACATTTTAGTGACCTAGAGCCTCATTCACTCTCATGAAATGGGAATGCATGCAAATGGGACCCTCCAGTCGCTCCCACAATAAGGGCATGCCAGTGACTAGGGACTTTTCAGCTAGTTTGGAGCTAGCGACCCAAGATTTTGTGCCACTTTTTCAGGGCTAGGTCTCAAGCCACTTCCCAGAATTTCATGAAACTTCTAGAAATGAAAAATAACAAAGAAACAAAGGTAATAATGCAAAAATTTGATTAATGACTTGATTGGACCCCTACTAGTCATGACAAGCATTTCGTCAAACTTGTCACAAATATGCATTCTACAAGTCATAACAACAGATCTAAGCATAGAGGTCTCATACTTATCTAGGAATCACTAAGAAGCATCGTTGCCTTATCACATTAGTTTCATTATCATCTATTAGTTCATATATTCATTTTTCATTCATTTACAAAACATGATGAGATCCATACATCATCACTGTCATAAAATATACTCATAACCAACATATAAACAACACAAATAACAAGGATACAACAGCCATAAAATCCACATATAAATCAATACATTTACACATGAAATACCAAGGAATGGGACTTCCATGAGCCACCCGACCATAGATTGGCTGAACCAATTGTTTCTATCAGCCAATCACCCCCGTGCAATATTCCAAGCATGAATGTGGGACTCATAACCAAAATCAACCAGGTCTTCCCGAGGCTAAACCACCTCACCCTCATCAATAGAACTAAGCTTTACTGTTATCCCCACTGGACCACTAGGCCCTAAACAAGCATGGATTCCATCGGATTTCTCCATCAACACCATGAGGAATTGTCCTATCTCCTAGTCTCTATGATTTACCGTACATCCCGCCATACAATGGTCAATGATCCCTAGGCATAATCAAGACTCCACCCTCCAGGATTTACCATATATCCTGCCATTCACCATCTAAGGATTCCTAGGCCTAATCGAGGGCAACCACCTCTAGGCTTTACCGTGTATCCCTCCATTCACCAGTCAAGGATTCCTAGGCCCACCAAGGCAACACAAAATACGACTTTATTGCAACCCACAATCTGGTTTCGAGGTTACAAGGCCAGGGCTTTACCACAAACCATAGTATGATTTGGTGATCACTAGGCCATGTGTTATTTCTTTCAGAGACCACCTCACTTAGTTTCGAATCCATTTGGAAATCCAACTCAATCAAAACATGAGAACCCCATCACACCATGGCTATATGGAAATGGAAAGGTAAGGGTAAAAACCAATGTCACACCTAGAAAAAACCATGCCAATGACAACAATATAACCAAGAACACACATGCATAACCATGCATGCCAAAAATAGCAAGGAAATCATACATGGAAATTGATACCTACAAATAATCCAACTATAGTGGCTTAATCATACTCTTACTTGCTTGATCTTTGCTTCCTCTTGTCTTCTTTGTTTTCCATGTCCAATGCTGAAGTGCTCCAAGAAAACTCTATTTCCAAGAATGAGAGAGAGAGAGAGAGAGAGAATAGAGAGGGAGCTCCAAAATTGAAATGAAAAAAGGTTACAAACTAATCCTCGAAAGCCTTTTTATTAATGAGGCCTCTATTTCCTTCATTTTCCATTATTTTCCTTCATTTTCCTCCTCACATGAAACTTGTGACCTTTCACTTTCCTTTTTTCCTAATTTCCATTATTTTCATAAATAAAATGCCAATTAATGCCTCGTGTCTTTCCAAATCCTTTGCCATTGCCTTTGCCAATTTCCTTAGTCATAATAAACTAAATGAACACCCACACTAGGATGTTTTGCCCAACACTAAGCTTGGAATAAGTGTCCCATAACCATGGTTATTATTTTTCCTTTATTAAATTTATTACATGGAATTTCAACCAAGCTTGTTACTTGTTAGCGCTCAAATCTACCTTAGGTTGAAATAAGATAAAACTCAAGCCTACATCAAAGCACACTCAGCCTCGTAGCTAGCCCTACGAGGACAGGAGAGGGCTCTCTCCAGTCGATCTCGATAAAATAAGCAATAGGGTGCGAGATGACTCTAAAATGGGAACTGATTTTAGGCTAGTAAATAGATAGAAAGGGGTTTTTGATAGATGATTGGGTTTTCTGGGTTGTGTGGGGCAAAGAAAGCAAGAGCAGAGATTAAATGAAAAACGCAGATTATCTCCTGAGGCAAGATAAGCATGAATTTTAACAATCAAATTGGAATTATATGGAGTGAAAGACCGCTACGAGGTTGAAAAGGGAAATAGTTGAATCCTTATCAAACTAAAGAAAACATAGAAAATGAATACCTCCCAAGGCAGAGCAGTAAACTAGATTCTGCCTTTCTCACTTAAAAGTATTCAATAGAAAATGATTATGAAATGAAATTTAAAACATTACAAGCTACATATGAAACATAAGAAAAGACAAAATGCTAAATCCACACCACAAGAATCTCAGGGGTCAAAGCTGTATTTTTTTATTAAATCCCTGTCAAAAACTGTACAATGAAACTCTATTCTCTCTTTCCCACACCTCTCAGAACTCTCTCCCCTTTTACAAATGATTTTTCATACAATAAATAAGCTCAGGAGAAAACAGATCGACCCTAAACAAGAGCGCCCTTTCAACTGAAACCATGAAGACAAAAAGAAAGATCATCCATCTACTCTAAAGATAGAAAAGCATTACATTATTTTAGCTAAGAATTTCTAATGACCAATGGAAACTAAACCTGGAGCGTAGACCCTATGAATTATTAACTGAAGACAAAGATAGGCAGATCTGTTCTCATTTTTCTGCATTTTCTCTCGACTTTCTCAACCATCTCCATTAACTATGAAAAATAATCTGAAGTATATGTGGGTCCTTCTCCTTTGATACCGAGTGTATCATTTAAAATACTTTCAACAAATTCATTACTCTCTTTAGTAGGATTCGTGTCATCAAAACTATGATTTGAGTGCCTTTACACCTTTGAGCAAAGTGTTAGTTTTAAAAGAGCAGCCTTCTGGCTCAGAAGGAACATGTGTACACATGTTTCCTATTCTAGCATTCTACATAGACAATTCACAAATTGTTTTTGCTTGTTCATCATCCTCATCTTTGTGACAAGGGCTTTGCTCAGAAGCTGTATCGCCAAATATTCAGAACACTTCGAAACACAGACTCACCACTGGAATGGATTCCGACTCAAAACCTATCACTTCTAAAAATTTCGACTTTTGACTTGGCACAATATGAGCGTGGCTATTAACAGTGTCTAGTTAGAGCCTTCTTCGGAATATAATTCGCTACCCCTTCAAGGATCAGCACCACAGACTCTCCACTTCAGGTGAATAGCGTGAGCTCAAAGAGGTCGCATCACAAAAAATCCTTTGTGCTGGAATGGAGATTAACAATCATGAAGGTTTGGTCTATTCACTACAAGAGTGCTTCGTTCGATGCCAAGCAAGAGTGAACGTGCATTTGTTTCCCCTTCAATCAAATATCAATATAAAGATAGACCACAGACCCGTTGCCTCAGATAGGACAATAGAGTTTCGTTTCCCTTAGATCAGTGTAGAAAAATTGCCTATCCTAGTATTAGATGGAATAGATCGAGCTTTGCCTACCTAATTTAATTCCACAAAGTGCACTGGCACCAAACAGAACAGATAGAACTTTTCTTGCTTAGATAGAACAGAACATCTTCCAGATTTTCCTTTTCTATTACATATTCGATCTTGACTTGCTCTGGCAGCTGGAACCTGTCACATGTTTCATTTTAAGTGGTTTCTACTTGTGAATACCATAACAAGAAATTTGAAAGATCGGCATTATTGGCATCATGCATAGCAACAAAGAAATCTTCACAAGTTATTGCTTGTAGGCAAAACGAGGTGATTTGACAAGAAACTGAACGTAGGAGCAAAATTTTTAGTTTTGAGACTGTATGGGTAGCGCGCCCACCCAACGCATAGCGCACAGCAAGTGCGTAACGCCCTTTTCATTTAACACTGGCTGTTGATGATATATGTGTAGCGCACCCTATATGGGTAGCGCACCTCCTGTATAGGTAGCGCGCACCTTCGATCCAGTTTTATTCTCCATTTTTGATACCCTCAGCTCAGGAGCACTCTTTCTCACAATAAACCCATTGATTTTATTTGTGATTGTATTCCTAGAAAAAGCTATAAGTATGTCTGCAAAGGTACTATTTCCAATCTATCGTTTTTGGCCATCTAACTTCCAACTACCTTCCACCTTGGCTGTTGTTGTGTTCAAAGAGCTTGCATCACTGCCATAGTTGGGTTCAATCAAAGCCCAACATGTTATAATATCAAGTCGAGATGAAGCTGGTAGGTATTTTTTCTTTTGATCCTCACTTCGACACATTGAAATTGTAAGCATTACCAAGCAAGTATGCAACATCATAAATGTAGAACAGCTAGCATCTACCCTTGCAAGTTCAGTCATTGCAAGAGCACTCCCAAGAATAGATAGACCAGGGCAGCCATATCCCTTAATGGTGCCTCCATCCACTTTAATATTTGCGAGCTTTGGCACTATCTCAAATGGAAATTCTGGTCGTTCCCAATACTTTTAAAATTACAAGGGCAATTTCTGTTTCTGCAACTTCTCTTGGTTTTTAAAGAAAAAGAGTTTTCTTTGTTGTCTGCTTGCAGGGATAATTAACATTGAACTTTGGCAAGGAGAACCAACATCTGCAACTGAGGAACTTCATGGTGAAAAGATACATCTGATGATTTCTTCTTCAAAATAGTGTTTTGAAGAAGAATCAATTTCACATTATTAACAATGACATAAAATTAAAAACTTACTGAACCTTCCTCTAGTCTACAGACATTATTCAACATGTTTGAAGACTAATGACGAAGGACTGACAGGACAGTGTCTAACATTGGCTCCAATGGGGATGGCAGCTGCCGCTTCTTGGAGGTGCCAAGAACTGCAGATCTTTGGAAGAGCAGACAGTGCCTCCATCCATTGGGCTATGGAATCATTATTTTGACAGACAACATGAGACTTTCGACTCATTTATGGACTGAAACTGGACTGAAATGATTGAAAAACTAACTCAGCAAAGTTCCAACTAAAACTGTAATGAAACTAGAGCGAAATGCTACCTTTTGGCTGCTTATTTATTTACAAAATCTACCCTACTCTGTTGTCGAGCCAATGAATCAAGTAATGTTGTAATGCCAGATCAACCATTCAAGTAAATCTTAGAACAATGCTGCTTGAGAGTGCTTCAACCAGATCACAGATGCAATTGCTGGCAACCCTACATGCACATAATGAATCTGACCATGTAAAAGACAATTTGATTTGTTAGTCAAACTGAAAAACATTTCCATGTACATCGTAATAGGATCGCAAAAGCCAGACTCTGTTTGTTGTACTAACTCTGCAATACATACCTCCAGCTCCACACTGTCAATGTAAACATCTGTAGGCAGCTCTATTGTTCCTTGTTTTGAAGGAGGAAGAGTTTCCAAGAACTTTCTGGGATCTCGGAAATCATATGATTGGATTTGATCATTTATACACTGAATCTCCTTCTCAAGTTTTTCAACAACTAACTCGCAGAAACCAGTTTTAGCTTCAAGAGGGAACTTTGGAGATTTCAAACATTGAAACATAGCAATGAAAAATCCTTCATCAAATTCAAATTTCCTTAACTGATCTCTAACTTCTTTTACAGCTTCACACAGTGCAGGGTTTGCCACATACCCTACCATTGCATAAATGGATCAGCGAGCACTAGAATGTCTGGATCGAGTTGGAGTTTCTAGGTGAATTTTTCAGCCTTCATATCTGTCTGACTGTTGTCCACCATAAGCATCAGAGCTGCAACTTGATTTCATGTACTGGGGCAAGACAATATTCAAGTCGAATGTCCCATCAACAACAAACCATCTTCCCCAGTATGGTCGCCACTATGTTAGCGCTCAAATCTACCTTAGGCTGAAATAAGGTAAAACTCAAGGCTACATCAAACCACGCTCAGCCTCGTAGCTAGCCCTACGAGGACAAGAGAGAGCTCTCTCCAGTTGATCTCGATAAAATAAGCAATAGGGTGCGAGATGACTCTAAAATGGGAACTGATTTTAGGCTAGTAAATAGATAGAAAGGGGTTTTTTGATAAATGATTGGGTTTTCTGGGCTGTGTGGGGCAAAGACAGCAAGAGAAGAGATTAAATGAAAAACGTAGATTATCTCCTAAGGTAAGATAAGCATGAAGTTTAACAATCAAATTGGAATTATATGGAGTAAAAGACCGCTGCAAGGTTGACAAGGGCAATAGTTGAATCCTTATCAAACTGAAGAAAACATAGAAAATGAATACCTCCCAAGGGAGAGCAGTAAACTGGATTCTACCTTTCTCACTTAAAAGTATTCAACAAAAAATGATTATGAAATGAAATGTAAAACATTACAAGCTACATATGAAACATAAGAAAAGACAAAATGCTAAATCCACACCACAAGAATCTCAGGGGTCAGAGCTATATTTTTTCATTAAATCCCTGTCAAAAATTGTACAATGAAACTTTGTTCTCTCTTTCCCACACCTCTCAGAACTCTCTCCCCTTTTACAAATGATTTTTCATACAATAAATAAGCTTAGGAGAAAACAGATCGACCCTAAACAAGAGCGCCCTTTCAACTAAAACCATGAAGACAAAAAGAAAGATCATCCATCTGCTCTAAAGATAGAAATGCATTACATTATTTCAGCTAAGAATTTATAATGACCAATGGAAACTAAACTTGGAGCGTAGACCCTATGAATTATTAACTGAAGACAAAGATAGGCAGATCTGTTCCTATTTTTCTGCATTTTCTCTCGGATTTCTCAACCATCTCCATTAACTGTGAAAAATAATCTGAAGTATATGTGGGTCCTTCTCCTTTGATACCGAGTGTATCATTTAAAATACTTTCAACAAATTCATTACTCTCTTTAGTAGGATTCGTGTCATCAAAACTATGATTTGAGTGCCTTTACAACTTTGAGCAAAGTGTTACTTTTAAAAGAGCAGCCTTTGCGCGGAAATAACCACGTGGCTCAGAAGGAACACGTGTACACATGTTTCCTATTTCAGCATTCTGCATAGGCAATTCACAAACTGTTTTTGCTTGTTCATCATCCTCATCTTTGTGACTCGGGCTTTGCTCAGAAGCTGTATCGCCAAACGTTCAGAACCCTTCGAAACACAGACTCACCACTGGAATGGATTCTGACTCAAAACCTGTCACTTCTAAAAATTTCGACTTTCAACTTGGCACAATATGAGCGTGGCTATTAACAATGTCTAGTTAGAGCCTTCTTTAGAATATAATTCGCTGTCCCTTCAAGGATCAGCACCACAAACTCTCCACTTCAGGTGAATTGCGTGAGCTCAAAGAGGTCGTATCACAGAAAATCCTTTGTGTTGGAATGGAGATTAACCATCATGAAGGTTTGGTCTATTCACTACAAGATTGCTTCGTTCGATGCCAAGCAAGAGTGAACGTGCATTTGTTTCCCCTTCAATCAAATATCAATATAAAGATAGACCAATACCACATACCCGCTACCTCAGTTAGGAAAACAAAGTTTCGTTTCCCTTAGATCAGTGTAGAAAAATTGCCTATCCTGGTATTAGATGGAACAGATCAAGCTTTGCCTACCTAATTTAATTCCACAAAGTGCGCTGGCACCAAACAAAACAGATAGAACTTTTCTTGCTTAGATAGAACATAACATCTTCCAAATTTGCCTTTTCTATTACATATTCGATCTTGACTTGCTCTGGCAACTGGAACCTGTCACATGTTTCATTTTAAGTGGTTTCTGCTTGTGAATACCATAACAAGAAATTTGAAAGATCGGCATTATTGGCATCACGCATAGCAGCAAAGAAATCTTCACAAGTTATTGCTTGTAGGCAAAACGAGGTGATTTGATAAGAAACTGAATGCAGGAGCGAAATTTTTAGTTTTGAGAGTGTATGGGTAGCGCGCCCACCCAACGCGTAGCGCACAGCAAGTGTGTAGCGCCCTTGTCATTTAAAACTGGTTGTTGATGATATATGTGTAGCGTGCCCTATATGGGTAGTGCGCCTCCTGTATGGGTAGCGTGCACCTTCGATCCAGCGTTATTCTCCATTTTTGCTACCCTCAGCTCAGGAGCACTCTTTCTCACAGTAAACCCGTTTATTTTATTTGTGATTGTATTCCTGGCAAAAACTATAAGTATGTCTGCAAAGGTACTGTTTCCGATCTATTGTTTTTGGCCATCTAACTTCCAACTACCTTCCACCTTGGTTGTTGTTGTGTTCAAAGAGCTTGCATCACTACCATAGTTGGGTTCAATCAAAGCCCGACATGCTATAATATCAAGTCGAGCTGAAGCTGGTAGGTATTTTTTCTTTTGATCCTCACTTCGACACATTGAAATTGTAAGCATTGCCAAGCAAGTATGCACCATCATAAATGTAGAACAGCTAGCATCTACCCTTGCAAGTTCAGTCATTGCAAGAGCACTCCCAAGAATAGATAGACCATGGCAGCCATATCCCTTAATGGTGCCTCCAGCCACTTTAATATTTGCGAGCTTTGGCACAACCTCAAATGGAAATTCTGCTCGTTCCCAGTACTTTTACAATTACAGGGGCAATTTTTGTTTCTGCAACTTCTCTTGGTTTTTAAAGAAAAAGAGTTTTCTTTGTTGTCTGCTTGTAGGGATAATTAACATCGAACTTTGGCAAGGAGAACCAACATCTGCAACTGAGGAACTTCATGGTGAAAAGATACATCTGATGATTTATTCTTCAAAATAGTGTTTTGAAGAAGAATCAATTTCACATTATTAACAATGACATAAAAATAAAAACTTACTAAACCTTCCTCTAGTCTATAGACATTATTCGACATGTTTGAAGACCAATGACGAAGGACTGACAGGACCGTGTCTAAAATCATTTGTAAAAGGGGAGAGAGTTCTGAGAGGTGTGGGAAAGAGAGAATAGAGTTTCATTGTATAGTTTTTGACAGGGATTTAATGAAAAAATACAGCTCTGACCCCTGAGATTCTTGTGGTGTGGATTTAGCATTTTGTCTTTTCTTATGTTTCATATGTAGCTTGTAATGTTTTACATTTCATTTCATAATCATTTTCTTTTGAATACTTTTAAGTTAGAAAGGTAGAATCAAGTTTACTGCTCTGCCTTGGGAGGTATTCATTTTCTATGTTTTCTTTAGTTTTCTTCAGTTTCCTTCATTTTCCTCCTCACATGAAACTTGTGACCTTTCACTTTTCTTTTTTCCTAATTTCCATTATTTTCATAAATAAAATGTCAATTAATGCCTCGTGTCTTTCCAAATCCTTTGCCATTGCGTTTGCCAATTTCCTTAGTCATAATAAACTAAATGAACACCCACACTAGGATGTTTTGCCCAACACTAAGCTTGGAATAAGTGTCCCATAACCATGGTTATTATTTTTCATTTATTAAATTTATTACATGGAATTTCAACCAAGCTTGTTACTTATATTATATCAATAATATACCTATTTCACTTTAAATTTCAAATAACTAGTAGTTATAACTCTTAAAATTAGAAGTCGATTACAAGTTTAAGCTTTGACTCTATTGAAAGTTTAACAAGGTCCATTCATCCCGAGAACAAGCCTATTGTTCATTGTTAACCAAGGTTATAATTCTTAAGGCTTCAATGGCTTGTGAATCCATTCTTGGTGACAATAAAAGCTCAACGCCATTATTACAACATGGATGAATCCCTCATTCCCATGCTAACATTATGGGCATTAAACATGGCACTAGAAATTGAAATAAAAGTGTCAACATGGATGCCAATAGGTATGGAAATTAAAATATAACTAATGCTTAACTATGGATTTATATACACAACCTTCCATTAATCACATAATGGGTGAAAACTCACACTATTACATTGTCTGATGCAACATGCCACACACAACATTAACAACAGAATTTCACCAGTTGATGAAAAACATATATCCATTATATTCTTAACATATCAAACAATAGAAATCACACACAATGACAGGAAATTGAGCTCAACCAATAACCAAACATACTAAGTAAATAATCTCGCACTCAAGAAAGTATCAACAATCACAAGGATTTTCAAATCCCTCTCAAACCATGAGAACATTCACATATGCATCTCATTAAAGTTAGACAAGAATAGCTCCATTCCTCCATGATAAATACCAATAGATTTATTATTTTAACTTATAACAGCATCATTCAACCTTCACAACGCAATAGAAATAAACGTAGATACACTTATTTGTATAGCTAATAACTGGAAATTGAGGGAGTGATTCAAATCACCACACAACCGTAGGCCAACTACACTTCAATCCATCTTGTAGCTAAAAACCCTCGAGTTATATTGAGAGTCTGAGGGGGTAATTTCTCAGAGGAGTATTCTCACCAATAACTAGTCAACAAATTGTAAGAATAAGAGTCCACTTTCCACATGATTTATCAACTTCCCCCAATAGTAACACCATAGTGACTCTTTGTTCAATAGGAAATTAACCACATGGATTCATTCAAGGTTCAATGAGTTACAACGCAGTTCTAGGAGAATGAACACACTATCTAGGTGATTTATAAATTGGCTTCTCTAAGTTAACACTACAAGAGCCATGGGCCCACTATCCAAGTGGTTTATCCACTTATTGAGCAAGTACATAAGTGGTTTATTAGCCCCAAGTCTAGCACTTGGTATTTTATCAATTCTGTAAACTAGTATCTAAGTGTCTAAACCTCTCAAGTGGTTTATCAACCTCAGCTAACACCCTAGTGGTTTATTAGCCCTAAGGATAACACTGAGTGTTTCAACCCCACTGGAATCTCCCTTACCAACCGAATCACAGGCACACACACTAGCCTTATCAAAACACAGGATGGAGAAAGGCTAATTCTCCCTGGCAAATCCACGAACACTACTAGTTTCAAGTTTGATGTTCTCCTTTTTTGCGCATTCGTTGTTGTTTATTTTTCTTAGTGAACTCTCTCTTACCTGACACCACTACACTGTATTTTTTCTCATTTATGTGTCTTGCTTATATCCTCTCCACCTTGTCTCTGATAGGGCTTCTTCTTCCCATTTTTTCAATGCGTGTTGACTCACACCTGTGCTTCCCATGAGAACCAAGACTACATGTATTATCCTTCACTTAGGAAACCCATTCATGAATTCAACACTGCACTAGAAAAGCCATAAATACATCAGTGATACAAGTGGTGAAATAAATACAATGGTTTGGGTTTAAAAGCATATCCTCCTCCTTAGACCTTTGAACCTATGTCCACTTCGCTCAATGATTCAATGTGTACATATCCATATTATTTATATGAATTACAATTCATAGCAATATTTACAAGAGGGATACGAAAAGTTGTACTTTAACTATTCTACGTTTTTTAGGGGTTTTCGGCATATTTTTTAGTCTAATTTTCCCACAATCTAGTAGGTATTTCTTGGAATCACATGTTTGAGTTATAAACTCTCCACAATCCAAGTTCCCAGAAGGATTTTCAGGGTTTTTCCATATATGAATTCAAAACCCCATTTTAAACAAAAAAAATTAAGGTTTGGGCAAAAAAAAAAATCGTTGGATTCTAGCCAAAATCTCCAAAACATAGCATGTTTATACAACACCATAGCAAAAATGGCTTGAGATAAATATCAATTTTTTATTTGTGACTAATACTAAGAATATTTTAGAATACTAGGTGGTGGTTAAATATCTACCATCCAATTAATAATTATTGATTATATCCAACTCAGTATAGAAGATATGTAATGTAATATCCTATTATGTTGTATAAACATTTTGATTCAATCAAACTAAAAAAATTTTGATTGGCAATTGAGAAGCATAAGTCGCAATATTTAGTGAATTTTGTAGCCTCCTTATTAGGCTTAGCTATGTTTTAGTCAACTTTATCTGACTTAATTTAGAAAATGTTTTCCAGGAGGAACGAGTGGGCCCATGATCTTGTGCGAATAGGTTAGAGTCGGTGGGTTCCCTAATTCAAGTTAGAAAACAAGATGCCAGAATGGTACTCTCAAAAAATAATGGCAATCATGTTGGTAGAGTTCGAAAATGATTACTTCCGCAAAATGCCAATCAATCAATTACCTTTTAATAAAAAAATTATTAACTAGCAATTTCCCCTAAAGGTGAAAAGGTACACCGAAAGAATAGAAGATTTGGGAAGATCATCTTGAAAAACTAAATCACCAAATATAAAATATCATATATAAAGATCGATATCGATCTCCATCTGATTTTAAAAAAAATTGTTGAAATCCTTTTAGTGCATTTAAAAGTAAGATGATATGGTATACTTTGATAGTTTTTGATGATTTTCTCTATTCTTTAGTTTTATTTCCATATCTCGATAACATGCTAGTTTAATTAGAAAATTGGTTTTCAAGCATATACATTGAGTTTTCAACTAGAGCCATTCAATTTTAGAGTTGTTTTTATGCTTTGACATTGCTTCCTCAACATCAATAAACCTAGGTAATTTCATCTCCATGACGTCCATTTTAGAAAAGGCTTTGCTTATCATTTTGAAGATGGATTTTAAATTAGTTGTTGTTGATTCATAGATAACTTTACTTTGTGGTTCTTCTCTTAAACCATAATGTGTAAATAATATTTTAAAATTTCCATAACAAGATTACTATATATAATTAAATTTCAACTTTTTAAACCAACAATATCCCAATAAGAATTTCTTGTGGAATATTATAAAGCCATTGAAGAAGATTGTAAAGTCTTTGGATTTTATTTTCTTTTTTAATCATGGTGAATCAATAATTTTTTGGAGTAATTTGGTCAAAGTTTAGGATCAAGCGTATATCCAACAATCCACAAGCCAAACATACTAGAAACTATGATAGCTCAGCAAAGGACTAACACCTACGAATACCATCGATGACGCCTATCATTCCAGTCTTACTATGACGAGTTATAGTGCCCCCTTTGTAGGTTTTAACCCCGTACAGAAATTACCTGCATACGAATTCTAAATCACATGAAAAATAAAAATGCGAGAGAATAACACATAAAACACATATACACAGAGATTTCCCACTGGATCCCAAAACCGAGACTACCAGCTTGATTTCATTATGTTTTTCAATGTTACAATACATATTTATACATGCCGAAGCATCCAATACCATGGACCGAAAAACCATCACGTCCAAAACCATGGACCGAAAACCATCGCGTCCAAAAAACATGTGCGAAAATGATGCACAAAACCATAGGTGGGTTCGCCCAACCTAACATAGGGTCCAAAACCAAAATTTTCCGGGGTGCTGCCGCGGACCCCATAAAGTGGGGTTACGGGTACCCCTCAAACCCCCTGTTAACTATGTGGGAAGAATATAACACAACCCAACAATCTCCCACTTGTTGTTTTCTTTCCACAGGGGGCCACAGGAGAGCTTAGTCATTTTTCCAGCCCTGAAACAACCATTGTTTCTCTACACCAAGAGAACTTCTCAGAGCTAACATATTTTGTCAATGCATCTGCAGTATTCTTCAAAGTGTCCACCTTTACCAGCAACACCTTTCTGTCTTCTATCATATCCCTCACAAAGTGATACTGAACATCAATGTGCTTTGTCTTTGAATGATAAGCAGGGTTCTTTGCCAAGAAAATTGAACTTTGGTTGTCACAGTCTATCCTTATAGCTCCCTGTACTAACCCCATACTTGAACACAATCTCTGCAACCAAACTACTTCCTTGCTTGCATGAGTGGCTGCCATGTATTCTGCCTCTGTATTTGATAATGCCACTACAGATTGTTTCTTACTCATCCAACTGACTGCACCTCCAAATAGGTTAAACACATACCCACTTGTAGATCTTCTCTGATCCAGATCTCCAGCCCAGTCTACATCAACAAAGCCACGAATATCCAACATTTTTTCCAATCCTGGTCTTCCTTGGTAGCACAAACCATAATCACTAGTGCCACGCAAATACCTGAAAACCTGCTTCACTACTGTCCAGTGCTCCTTCCCTAGTTTTGACAT
>APFE030712219.1:0-13693 GCA_000404065.3 Pinus taeda
CCTGGTGTGTTGACGGTTTCCCCTTTGTGGCGTTGACAGACATCGCATTCTGCTACGAAGGTAAGGATGTCCTTTTTCATGCCTGTCCAAAAAAATGATCTTCTGGTTCGAGCATACGTCTTCTAAAAGCCTAAATGTCCTGCAATGGGAGATGAGTGCAATTTTGCCAAAATGCGACTTTGGAGGGTGGATGTCGGTGATATTACGACTCTGTCCTTGTAGCGAAGAATATCATCCTGCCACGAGTAGCCCTTGGTGGAATTTGGATCTGCCTGCAATTGAGAAATGAGTTGGGAGAGCCCTGGGTGTGAAAACCATTCTCTACGAGCGTCTTCAATCCATTCGGGAATGGAGAGGGAAATAGCTAGCAGGGTACTTTCCTCCTCAAATTGGCGAGATAATGCGTCTGCTACACTATTGTCTTTCCCTTTCTTGTAAATGATCTCATAATCATATCCCAGCATTTTGGCTAGCCATTTATTTTGTTGTGGGGAGGATAGGCGTTGCTCCAAAAAATATTTAAGACTGTGATGATCTGTGCGGATTTGGAAATGTCGCCCCAATAAATAAGGTCGCCAGGTGTTGACTGCATGTAAGATGGTCATCATTTCCTTCTTGTATGTAGATTGGCCCTGATTCTTCCCACTGAGTTGCTGGCTTGTGAAGGCCAACGGTCGCCCTTCCTGCATTAAAACTGCCCCTATACCTGTCCCCGAAGCATCACATTCAATGACGAAAGATTTGGTGAAGTCAGGTAGTGCTAAAACTGGAGTGGAACACATGGCATTTTTTAGAGCTGTAAACGCCTGTTGTGCTTCCTCATTCCAGAAGAATGAATTTTTCTTTAGGAGTTGGGTGAGGGGCTTCGCTATGCGACCATAGCTGTGGACAAATTTACGATAATAGCCTGTGAGACCCAAAAATCCTCGCAAGGTCTTAGGTTGAGGCCATTCCTGCATTGCTTGGATCTTTTTGGGGTCCACCTTGACACCCTCACGCCCCACAATGTGGCCCAAATACTCTACCTCTGCCATGCCAAATGAACACTTGGACATCTTGACAAATAATTTATGCTTGCGGAGCAGTTGCAAGAGTAGATCTACATGCTGAAGATGTGTGGCCCAAGTACAACTATAGATGAGGATGTCATCGAAGAAGACAAGGACAAATTTCCTGAGATATGGTTTGAGAATGTGGTTCATAAGGCTCTGAAAATTAGAGGGGTCATTACAAAGACCAAATGGCATGACCAGGAATTCATAGTGGCCTTCATGAGTTCTGAAAGCAGTCTTGGGTATGTCGTCTTCCTTCATGCGAATCTGGTGGTAACCTAAGCGAAGATCCAGCTTCGTGAAAAATTGAGCCCCATTGAGTTCATCCAGCAAATCATCAACCACCGGGATGAGAAATTTATCTTTGGCTATCAGCTTATTGAGGGCCCTGAAGTCAGGACACATCTGCCACTCCCCATCTTTTTTGAGCACCATGACCACTGGGGATGAAAAAGGACTGATGCTGGGACGAATGACCCCCGCTTCCAAAAGTTCCTTGATGATTTTTTCTATTTCGTTCTTTTGGGTGAACTGATATCTATATGGGCGCACATTTGGGGGTTGGGCCCCTGGAACCAAGGTGATGATATGATCATGTTATCCTCGCGAGGGTGGAAGCCCTTGAGGCTTGTCAAAGACCGGAAGATGGTTATTTAAAATCTGTTGCATCTCAGGATGAAGTGGTGGCGGCTTGGTTTCGACAACCTGGATGGCATTAAATTGAGCTACAACTCCATGATTGCCATTTTTTAACAATTTTCCATCGTATGCAAGCTGATGATAGAGGGGGCTCCCGCCTGGAGTCCTCGGAGGGTATGTGTGTGGTTGTTCTGCTTAAAGCTCATATACAACTCCTGGAAATCCATTGTGATTGGCCCAAGAGTGCGGAGCCAGTCACCGCCGAGGACAATGTCACAACCCCCCATGTGTATGGCAAACATGTGCGTTTTCAACTGATAATCCCCCATTTGAAGTTTGACATTGTCACAACGGCCTTCACATTTCATTGTGCCTCCATCTGCAATTTGAACTTGGAAGTTAGAAACTGCTCGTACAAAGCAATGCACTGCTTCGGTGAATTTTTGATGGATGAAATTATGTGTACTTCCACTATCAATCAAGACTACTACTGGGTGATGTTTAATAAACCCTCTGATTTTAAGCGTTTGAGGGGAAGAAATCCCTGCCAACGCATGCAATGAAATAACTGGTTCGTCAGAGACATTGTCCTGTTGGTTGTCGTCCTCTAGTGGCTCATGTTCCTCGAGTGGAGGATCTTCCTCTGTTGAGCTGTAGTCATTGGCATCTATTTGAAAGAATTTGGGCTCCTTACATTTATGACCTGGGGAGTATTTTTCATCACAGAAGTAACATAGTCCTTGCTTCCTTCTTTCGGCCATTTCCGCAGGGGACACCCTTTTGACCTTAAGTGTTTGAGTCGTGTTCTGAGCCTGTGGGGGACGACCTTTAGTGGGGAAATTTGGGCAACCATATTGGGCTGCTAATGCACGTTCCACCTTACGAGCTACCTAGCAAGCCTCCGTCCACGTGGGAGGGTGGTGAAGTAGAACTTGGGCTTTGATGGCTTCTTTAAGGTCACTGATAAAACATTCCATGTAGAACTCATCTATGAGACCCCTAGTGCGGAAAGCTAAGCCCTCAAAAGTGTTAATATATTCCTCCACTGTACCATTCTGTCGGAGCTTAGTGAGACGACCCAAATAAGAGTCTTCTTGTTCAAAGCGATCTCGAAGAGCTTTGGTAAATTGGGTCCAAGTCCAAAAATATCCATTGCAACGCTGATGCCATTCTGACCATTGCCACCGTTCATTGTCGAAGTACATGCTCCCCAACATAAGCTTAGTCGCATCATCTAGGATATGATTCAATTTGAAATACTGCTCCATTTGTGCTAGCCATGCGGACGTGTGAGAACCGTCAAATTTATGCATATCCAACTTGGGAGGTCGCTGACTGGGTGGTGGATGGGTGTGCCAGACGTGAGGAGAGTGGCTAGATTCACCGTAATTGCCTTCATGGCCATTATACCCCTCGTCGTGGGCTTGTTCCTTGCCGTTTGACATAAAATCCTCCTTGCCTTTTTCCTGCAATTTCTGTAGCTGGATACTTTGTCCGCTAAGCTCTCTATTCATTCTGTCCAGATCTAGTCTGCGAAGCTGAGTTTGGATTTCATTCAAATTTTCTTCTAGTTTGTCCATCCTCTCATTGGACATCGCTTGAGCTCTAGTTGCTACCATACACTGACCTAATGAAAAATTGGGACCGCCAAATTTTTTTTTCCCAATTAATTGAATGGTACCACCATGCTCAGCTTGTCGTCTTGATCTTAATGGGCTATATTACCAATAAGCTTCCCGGAAGATCTTTCCCACCCATTTAGCTAATGGGTGTTGGCTTCTTGTGGTAGGCGCAATCCTTACCATTTACGGTAAGTGGCATCCCACTCAAGCTAGAGATGCAAGCATTCTACCACCCACTCTTGAGGTTCAAGTTGGGAAGATCAACAAATAATAGGATGGGCATGATCTTTACCATTTTTGGTAAGTGTTATCCCTCCTATTATCACCATACTGTGGGATGTGCACAACCATTACCTCATAAGGTAAGTGGAATCCCTCCTATTGTCTGTTGATTCCGGAGTTATAGAATAGACTCATCGATGGTAGATGATTCTTGGTTTGTAGCTTTGGCTCCCCACTAGCAGATGATTCCCAGAATGTAGCATCAACTCCCTGCTAACAGATGATTCGTGAGTGGTAGCACTGGCTCATCGCTCGAATATAATTCATGGGTTGTGGAATTGGCTCCATACTGGAAAATTATTCTCGGGTTGTAGTATTGACTCCCTGCTGGTAGATGATTCCCTCGTTGTAGCATCAACTTCCCATTGGTAGATGATTCTCGGAATGTAGCATTGGCTCCCCACTAGCAAATGATTCCTGGGTTCTAGCATTGGATCCATGCTAGAAGATGATTCCCGTGTTATAGCATCAACTCCTTATTGGCAGATGATTCTCAGGTTATAACATTATCACCCTACTCGCAGGTGATTCCTAGGTCGTAGCATTGGATTCCCACTAATAGTGATTCTAGGTAGTAGTAGTGGCTCTATATGGTAGCTTCAGCTCCCATATGATGTCAAATTCTTGTTATTTTAGATTCGAGACTGTTCAATAAATGAGAAGAGTTGAAAGTTAATTTGATATTTGAGATGGGACATATGTTGCACTTGGTAATTTCTCCTTAGTTGAGAGGGAGCGTTAATTTTACAACTCAAGGACAAATTGCCTCCTTTAGACAACCTTGCTCATCAAGATAGAACCCTCATAGCCCTTGGAAAAATTTAATTTGGTTAAGGAAAATATATATTTTAATATGGAAACCCACATGTGCATAAAAGGAAAGGTCGACCCTAAAGAGAAATTGGACATTCTCAGAAGCCTATAAAGACAAGTCAAGTGAACCTCATTTGGACATGATCATCAAGCATATTCTTCTTCACCATTCTTTAGATTGGCTTGCATGGTTTGAGGTTGAATTACATTATTGGTTTACACAGGTCCGAAATTGCAAGGTTCGAGCTCGAACGTGAAAAATAGGGTTTCTGGTTTGTAGCCGTATCATTGGAACAAGGAAATTTTGGTTGCAGTCACTCGCATCCAAGATTCTCCATGCAACTAGAGGATTTGAGCCTCACTGGTGATCACTAGATCTATGTAGATGTGACCCATTATTTTGATATTAGTTGACCACATTTTTTGACCATTGATTTGAGGCTGGAAAACTATGATATGAAGTGTATTTTTCTATTCAACTCATCTCTCAGATATTGTTTGGTTTGTTTTGCTAGATAATATTGTGATTGGTGAATTGGAATATTGTACTCTCTCTTTGCTAGAAATTTTATGACAATCTAATAAGATGAATAACTTCGAAGGGTTTCCCCTCTTGCGGGGTTTTTCATTCAAATCATGGTGTCTCCATTTGTGCATTTTTTTTCCCATGTTCCTTTTACTATTCTGCTACATAGCAGATGTTACTTTTATTTCTACATAATTGCTATTGATGTTATGATGATATGGTGTGAATACAATGTAAATGGTGAATTTTTTTTTAATGCAATTATCTAAAGCAAATAACAATACCGCACTAAGGAAAAATAGCATGAATGCTCACACTAGAAATTTGAGCAAACATGTAAGGAGATAAGTTTAAAATACAATTAAAAAGTAGTTTTCTTCTTCTCCCTCTAGAAATATTTACCCTTGGGATGTAATCATCATCTTGATTCATATTGGTTCTTTTAAACTTGTTTTTGTTATTACATTCTTTATTTCAAAGCCCATTTTTTAACTCAAAAATATCCAAATGCTTTGTTCTATGATTCGATATTTTAGCTTTTGTATAAATCTCTACCACCAAATTTAAATTTACATACATTGACATAAGATACAAGATGTTGGCATTGTCTTAACCTACAAGTGAGGAATCAAGTAAGATTACATGTTATTCGCATAGGAATTCAATATCAAAAGAGAAATAAATTGTGCCTTCAAGAAGTAAGAAAGGGTTTTCTAGCCATGAAAAAATAAAGCATAAAGGAATTTAGTGGCATGTAAGATATGGCAATTGATATTATTCTCTTATAGTTTATTGTTCCAAAATTCAACTTTGTATGTGACATTTGAAGTAATCCATGTGGATGGGAAGCAGTTAGGAATTTTAAAATGCAATTAGGGATGAAGGCATATCTAATCTAAGAAAGAAGTCTTGAGAAGAGTCAGAATTTTCATAGAACTAAAATTATATTTCTCTCCTAGGATCTCATCTCGATGAAAATGATATTTATTATTTGTTCTAGCACCAAACAATCATGAAATCTCGTGAAGGATTAATCACCTGATTCAAATGATTTTGTATTTTCTTGTTTTATTTTTAAATTGCTCATGTATTCTTTAATGTAGTTTCTCTTTCATAATGTATGATGTTATTGATATTATCAAAGAATAGTTTCACAAGGAAGTAATGGGCTTGATCTTTATCATACTAAATCTTCACTTAAACTCATTCAATTTGCATTCAATTCAATCTACAATATTATGTTGGATGCTAAGTAATGCTATAAGTGAATGGTCTACAACTTAAAGTGCTTAGGAGTCATAAAGGTAATGATGAGTGTGGTGATTAAATGAGTTGTATCTTAAGAATATTTGAGTTATAATTTTGTTTTATATGTTCATATTTGATTGTTTTTTAGGAAATGTATACTTTCATGTGTTTCATGCAATACACCTTTGAAGCTTCAATCTTACTTGTTGGTACTTGAAGTGGAAGAATTTTGTTCTTTTGTATGAGTTAAAGTCTTTTTTATGTCTGATGGTATAGAATGAAGATGCCCTTTCGGGGCCAAAATGATTGTGTGTGCTCAATGTTGACATTTTTTTGTGTTTTTTCTTTTGAATAAAAAAAGGCCCATCTATCAAATTACATTATACTAGGAGATCTACCCACTCTAGCTATTGAATTATTTTAGATTAGCCTAAAGTAGAGAAGTTTAAATAAAACCTCCATTAGGGGCCTTGGCATAGTTTGCTTGCTAGGGATAAAGTAAGGAACAACCTCCATTTTGGCATCACCATCAAGAAAGGATATTCCAATTGATATTTCTTGGGAAGTGACAAATGAAAAGTTTTTGCTTGTTGAGGGTGAACAAGAATCAAATGACATCCTTCATGGTTTAAAAGGAAATATTTAAGAGTTCTCATTCACCATGTGACTCCACTATTCCAAGATGGAGGCAGAAAGAAGACATATTAGGTTTAATCACAGCTCTAGAGAAAATCCAATTTATTATGATCCAAAAAAGTGGTGATCCAAAAAAGTGGTGAGAGAAGGAAATATATGATGTAAAGTGGGTTCAAGAATTATATTCTTGAATCTAAATATTTTTAATATTTACCTAAATTCAAACTCCTAGAAGATTTTCTTCAAGTCTTCCTGTGAATAAAATTGAACCATTAGTTGATTTTTCAAGTGTAGGTTTTTCATTGTCTGCCATTGGAAAGTAACCACCCTTTCTAGTTTCATTGTCTCCCATTTTCAAACCAATTTTCCTCTAAGCTACAATTTTTATTTTTTAACACATAAATGACAGCCAAATACACCATGGGTAGTTGCAAGGTATGGGCCTCTCAAAATTAGTTGAAAGCTACATGACATGCTTGAGAATTATTTAAACATACTTCCTAAGTTTGATGGGGAAAGTGAAAAATCAACAAAATATCATATTGCTGCCTTTCAAGAGTGCATTGATAATCTAACCATTAAACATGAATGTATATACAAATATTTTTTTTCAAATTTTAGAAAGAGATGCTAGGAAATGGTTTTCAAACTTACATATAAACTCAATAGATACTTCATTGCAAAACGAAATTCATGGCAAATGAAAATACTTCATGGCAAAACAAAATTCATGGTAAAACAAAATCTATGACAATTGAAAATTAACACTTAAAACATTTTAAACATATTTTAAATAGATTAAAGAAAAATCTAAATATCCGTTAAACTTTTTAAATTTCTTTTTCAACCAAACACATTGCATTTGAAAATATCACACAATATTTTAAAGATAAAATGAAACTCAAGATATTCACAAATAATGAAGTTATACAGCGAAGAATTAGCCATTAAAAACCAAAAAAGCAAACGAACAAAGGGTTTGCCAGATAACCTCGTAGGTTTTAGGCATTGCCCATATCATCCGAAGCATAGTAGTTAAATTGTTTCAGCAAACCCTAAAGAAATTGGGTGAAACGAAAAATCTTTCCCGGGATAAATTGTTTCAGCAAACCCTAACGAAAATGGTTGAAACGAAAAATCTTTCCCACGCTAAATTATTTCAGCAAACCCTAACGAAAATGGGTGAAACGAAAAATCTTTCAGAGTCAGTATTACGTTACGGAGAAATTGCATTAATCATCGGTTTCGAACTATTCAGTGTTCATAGTCAAAATAAAATTGTCCGTTTAGCCTAACCTTTTAGAAGACTGAATTGATAAATCTGTTACAATCAGCCTTGAATTGGCATCTCGAATCGACAGAAAGGACATGTATGTTGCCGTTCCAGCCATCTAAATATTTCCGTCTCGTGGTACATATGCCCACATGGCATAACCCGTAACTGCTTCTGTTCTCGCATTGTCAGTTGCAACAGCTACGTTACTTGTGATGTAATTCAGCTGTGTAACAGTTGCAGGATTAGATGAGGAAGCAGGTAGTGGTCTTCGTCTTCTGATGCTGCTCACGTCACTATCATCACTCGGGTGATTGGAACTAATGATCCTACCATCTACACTACTACTACTGCTACTGCTACTGCTACTGTTTTTTCTCCTCCTCCTGTCATTATCCATACTCCTCCTCTCATCACTATCCACACTCCTCCTGTCATTATCCATACTCCTCCTCTCATCACTATCCACACTCCTACTACTTCTGCTCCGAGCATTACTGCGGGACAAGGAGGAAGCGTTTGAGGTACCCCTACTGCGGCTGGTATTCCCTGCTCTACGTGTTTCTCCTCGTCCTCTTCGGCTTTCTCCTTCCATAATTTCCACTGCACCGGACTGCTATTATTCTGATATTAAAACAAGGTGCTTCAGATATTAAAACAACAGAGATAAAACAAGGTGCTTCAGATATTGAAACGAAAGTGCTTTAGATATTAAAACAACAGAGTTAAAGATAAAACGGCCTAGCTGATTTACAGAAAATCGTAAAACTACAGAGACAAGGATGAAACGCACCAGCTTAATTGCATAAAATAAAAAAATAGTGCAGAGTTAAAAATGAAGCGCATTAGCTGATCATGCGGACCACCCACTGCACCGGACCGCTATTCTTCTGATGAGCCACGAAGTGCTTCAGATATCAAAACTACCGAGTCAAAGATAAAAACGCACTTGCTGAGTTACGGAGTTAAAATGAAACGCACTAGCCCAGAAAGCGATTTCACTCATTTAGGTAATGCTCATTCATGGTATTATATATAAGCAACATTATAACTAAAAAATACAAAGGGGCCTCTTCCTTAAATTAAAATAAATTAACAATTAAAATAAAATCCATATAAAACCTAAATTTACTAAATTTTTGGGTTTTATATTTTTATAATCTTTTGTTTTGCCCACTGTTATTATTTAATTAAAATAAAATCCATATAAAAGATAAATTTATTAGGTTTTTGGGTTTTATGTTTTTACTATTTTTAGTTTTCCACCCTGTATTCTTCTTTAATAGTGAAATTAGATTTAAAAATAAAATAAAATAAAAATTAATAATTTTAATACAATTGAGATAAAATAGTATATTTATGGAAAGAGGTTTATGGCTTTTAAGCTTTGCCAACCATGGTTCTGCCCATGACATTCTTTAATAAAAATATAAATGGATTAAATTAAAAATAAAAAATAAAAAATAAAAAACAAAACAAAGCAAAATAATAAAAATTAATAATTAACTATTAAAAAAAATGAGATAAAATAGTAAATTTGAAGATTGAGGTTTTTGGGCTCCAAGTTTTCATAACCCATAGTTTTGCCCACAACATTCTTCTCTAATGTATCTTATTTAAAAGTATTGAATATAGTTGACCACAAATAGTGTGATAAGCTAGTTGTATTGAATATATAATTTTGAGAGGCTCATGGTGATTACCCATGGTATTATATGTATGAAGCCTGTATAGATGCTAGAGAATGAGGGATGTCGAGTATTATTTGTATTGACATGCATTAGTTTATGGAGTGATCTGGTTCATTGAATAGAGCGTTGCCCCACATTAAGGGTTTGATTAATAAAGCGAAGTATTTCTATCTTATTTGTGTATTGGCTCTTGGGTTTATTTTATGAGAGAATTTGATATATTTGCACATGAGATCTACTACAAGTGGTATCTAGATCTGACCTACAAATATATAAAAGTGCAAAATATACTAGAGAAACAATGTGAGAAAATGCTTCTTTATTAATAAAAATCTTGAGGTAGGGCAACGCCATGTAATTATTCCTTAAGGAAGGAGAACATGCCTCAAGCCATATGTTTGACAATACAAAACAATACTCAACATCCCTCACTCTAGAGTCTCTAACCTCTATATAGGCTTCATACATACAATATGATAGGTAATCACCATGGATTTCTCAATACCATACATCCAATACAATGGACTTATCACATTAATCCCTAACTAATTGTGTTCCCTTGCATAATGTGGGTTAACCACTTTATTTATTAAATATATCTTATTTATTTATTATATTATTACATCCCATTATTCCCTTGTGTACCTCCCTCTATACCAAGGGGAATAAAATTAGTATGAAATTTTTTATTAAAATTAATTTTACTATAATTAAATTTGGCATACAAATACATAGCATTGTAAATGAACCAAACTAACAATGAACCAATATATTTAAGATTAATAGTGTATTAAGATTTGTATTAATATTTAGTATTTGTTTTTATATATAGAGCGAAAGTAACATTGTGATAGGGGAGCTAACCTGGTTTGATCTTGGGATTTCAATCTAGGGTTACATTCTTGTTGCAGATAGGCTAACTTCTCATGCCCCCCCTATGGCGTAAGGGAAGGGTATTCATTCAATAACGTGGTGAAAAGATGTAGGTTGAGGCATACACTTCATGTATCAAGAAATTTTGATGTAAAAGAAACTCCAACCATGATTTGGGATTGTAATCTCCTCAAAAAGAGAAGGAAAAGGAAAAATCCAACCTAGAAATTACTAGTCAACAATGGAAGGGGGCCACAAACACTCGATCATGCCTCCCATAAAGTACAAATAACCCCAATACTTGAAATCATTTCCATGAAATTATGGGAAATTGTTCAGTACATGAAGCATCACACACTAATATTTAAATTCAATGGAATTTGG
Organism: Pinus taeda; assembly: GCA_000404065.3. Classification (NCBI taxonomy): domain Eukaryota; kingdom Viridiplantae; phylum Streptophyta; class Pinopsida; order Pinales; family Pinaceae; genus Pinus; species Pinus taeda. The sequence goes on from APFE030712219.1 coordinate 11,040, forward strand.
TCATCAAAGAGAACGATAATTGGGTGGATTCAGAAGTACTATAAAATTAAAGGGGATATAGAACAAAAGTTGGGCCAAAAAGTAATTTTCACTATTATTTTCAATAATGTGGAAGACAAGGATATGATATTCTAGGGAAGACCATACTTTTTAAAATTGGAATGGTTATGTATGAAGCTGTGGGAGGAGAGATTCAATACTAATAAATAAAATTTCAACTCGACGAAAATTTGGCTCATACTATACTCAATGTTGCAAGAATGGTAATTCTATTGGGCCATTCATAGTGACATCTGAAAGTGACTACACTGGGAAATTAGACAACGTATGAGTGGCTATGTGTGTGTTCATATTTAACTAAAGCACTCCAAAAATTAGTTTCCATGAAAAGTTTTAGGAGAAGTCCATAGGCTATGAACAAATCCTTTTTATATGTCATAAATTTCATGAGTATGATCATTTCTTCCAAGAATTCGAATAAAACCAAAATCAATAGTATACACAAAATTCCTAGCGAGTGGACAAGGAGGGCTTTGTAACGGTAACAAATAGGAAGGAAAGGATGAGCAAAAGCTCACAAGATCCATCAACTTTAGGGAACACAGATGAAAACTACGACTTGGTTCTTTAGCAAGAGAAACAAAGGAAATAAGGTGGGGGTGAAAAGAGACCAAGGGTAAATGAAAATATAGAGGGAAGAAAGAAATAGAAAAAGAAAAAGGAATATGAAGAGGAAAATATTCCAACAAAAGAGGCACCAAAAGAAGATATAGTGATGTAGGAAGAGGAAAATAATTAAGGTATGGGATCGAGAGGGAGTCTCTCTTTGCAATATGGATTTGTAAACATTATATTTAGAATGGAAATCAAAGGATCCATTGGTGATAAGAAGAGGAAGTCTATCTTATCACAAGAAACTTGATCAAATATCAAGAAAGATTTCATACATTAGAGGAAATTTCTCACTAAAAGTGTCATTCTAAGGAAAAATAATAAAATAAGAGTTATGAATTTTGGAGGGAAGAGAAGAAAGCTATTTTTTTTTTTAATTGTATTTTTGGCTTATATCCTTATAAGTTTACTCAAATTTCAAGTATGGGCATTTTTTTGGATGTGTAATTAAATTCCATATCCAACGAGTACCCATTATGTATATTTTCGAGGAGAACCACATTGATAAAATTGAATATACATTAAAAAAACATGTCGAACTCATTTTTTTAATGTATCTTCCTTTTTTTTATCAATGTGAGTCTTCTCATAAGTATGTATAATGGGTACGCGTTGGACGTAAAATTTAATTTTGCATCTAACAATTATTTACACTTGACATTTGAGTAACTCTATAAGGAGATAAGCTAAAAATACAATTAAATAAAATTGGTTTACATATGATGACATAGAAATTTCATCGGCAATTTTAGGCTGAAATTTCCTCTAATGATTGAAAAACATGTAACTCTCCTCCCTCTTGATTAACGGTGCCAAATATTCCACCAACAGTAGGGGGTATCCCTAGTGTGAAGTCCCAATTGGACCTCACACTCTTTGGGATAGGAGACCTATCTATTTTGTGGGCCTCGTTGAACACATTTTGTCAAAGTTCCAAGAAAGCAGTGCTACCCTATTTTCTTCAAAAGATCAAGATCACGAGCCATCAACTCTTGAGTCATTGTAAACCCATTCTACAAAATTTGTAACGTAAATGATTTTAATAAGACCATATATATATGTAACAACCTAGGTGATATGAGATGAAAATGAGGAGGATGGATTGCTCGAGGGCCAGCCACTACCTCTCCAGAAGATGCAACTTGGGAGCCAGCCACTATTCTGCAGCTGCGGAAACTGCTGCAGAATAGTGGCTGGCTCCCAAGTTGCATCTTCTGGAGAGGTGTCTTTCCATTTGACTAGGACTTCCTTAATCATGCGGCCGTGCAGTTGCTTGACTCTTGTGTCGAGGACCTGTTCCGGTTGAAGCCAGATGGATCCTTCTTCGTCCAATTCCGATAGACTAGTCTGAATTCTGCAATTGTTCCCAATCATTTTCTTGAGGCATGAGACATGAAAAACTAGATGAATTTTTGCAGTAGGTGGAAAAGCCAACTTGTAGGCCACTTCTCCAATGCGTTGAAGTACTTGATATGGTCCGTAGAATTTGGGAGAGAGTTTCTGACATCCCTTGTCTTTGACTGATGTTTGCTTATATGGTTGGAGCCGTAAAAAGACCTGATCCCCTTCTTGAAATTGGTGCTTTGAGCGATGCTGGTCTACCTGTTGCTTCATGCGGTTCTGAGCTTGATGAAGATTCTCTCGAAGATGGGCGAGTATAGTTACGCGGCGTTTTAGGAGTTGATCCACTGCTTGGAATTTTTGAGCAGCCCTTGAGATATGAAGTAGGTGAAGGCGGGAGTTGACCATATACTGCTTCATAGGGAGTCATTTTGGTGGTCGCATGATAGTTGGTGTTATACCACCATTCTGCCAGAGGTAGCTACTGTAACGAAAGGTGTTGTTTTTCTGAAGTAAAACACTTAAGGTAGGTTTCTAGACATTTGTTGACTGCTTCAGTTTGACCATCTGTTTGCGGATGGTAGGAAGTACTGAGTTTTAGTTGAGTGCCTTGTATTCTGAAGAGTTCCTGCCAAAAATTG
>APFE030712219.1:18640-41613 GCA_000404065.3 Pinus taeda
ACCCCATGAATGGGTGACCCGCGTATTTGGACGCGGTCCCTGCACGGCATACCTGCGGGTACGCACCTCCTGAACTGTTCTCCTGCGTACTTCTTTATTTTCATTAAAATGAGAGCCATGTCATGGGTGTTTGCCATCAAGTACAACATCTGAAATCATACCAAAACCATAATGCCAACACAAGTTTCCCAAGAGTTTGGAATGAGCATTTGCAGTACATTCAACATGCTATAGCTGGTAAAATCCTTCTCATTTGGGAGGCAACTCTTCTTCTGGAGCAAAGGTGCCATGGATGGGCATCGTGACAGTTGGCAAGCCCACATGTTCCGAGGAATATTTCAGCTCATATATTAGCAAGTATCATTGCTGGTTTTTGCAAATTTTCAATTTGTCTGGCGAACAAGCTTGGTCGGGATTCGACAAGTACTTGGCTTACAATATGCTCTTTTGGCTGAACAAAAGAGGATATTTCTGTTCCTCAAGTACTGTACAATTCAGTTTAGAGATTCAGTGAGCTTTTGGGGACCAAAATCCTTCTCATTTGGGATGTGTGATCAGGAGCTCAGGACCAAGTGTCGTAAAATGGTAAAAAATGAAAGTGCTCAAAACTGGCTCGGACCTGAACGATTAGATAGAGCTCATCCTCCTAATTTTTGCACCATAAACGGTTCGAAAAACGGTCGCCGTATGAGAAAGTTATGCCAAAAACAAAATCGCCCAATAACCCTTAATTTTTGAATATTTTTCAAAAAAATATTAAAAAAAGAATATTTTGTAGAATATTCTTTGGAATATTCTGTAGAATATTTTTTAGAATATTCCATTTGGGCAGCCAATCACAAGTTTCCACGTGGCAAGCTCAGAGACTGCCACGTGGCCCAAGGTGATGTCAGCATATATGGCCGCATATAGTTAAAAATTTGTTCAAGCGCGTGGTTTGAACCCGTGACCTCCTAACTAACAATCCCACGCCTTACTATTAGACCATACGATTGGGACGTGATATATGTTGGGAAAAAACATCTCTTAAAGTTTGAATTTGGTTTGGGCGGAAACCAAAGCGGGCCAGCCCCCATGTAATATGACCACCGCTGGAATCTAAGGGCCTAAACCCTTAACCACCGGCACAGAATCCAATGCAAACCACCAGCCCGATTTTTCCGGTCACATGCAGAATTTACTGGCTGTTAACTGACAGTGAAGTTGGTGGAAATTTTGGCGGAGTGCCAAATTTGGGCGGACCCGCCATATTTGGTGGGCCTAACTGGCTCCAACTAAAGTTAACTAGAGTTTTTCAAGGGAAACTGGCAGTTGGGAGTAAATGGCCATAATTTTGGCTAGGAATGTCCGTTTTGAACGATTTTTTTTTTGATTTTGGGTCTCTTCGACCTTATAAAGCCATTGGAATAGGTTTTACAGCCATATGAGGTCATTGGCATGTGTTTTAGCTTCGTGGAAGGTCCAGGAGCCACTGGGGCCAAATCAATTTGGGAGCTGCATTGGTAATTGTGCAGCCAGTGAATGTGGAACGAAGGCCATTCCTGAAGGTTTTCAGCATTTTGAATCCATTTCTACAGCTTTTTTTTCCTTTTGAGGAATTCTTCTCACTGTTTAGCTTCAGATAAGCTTTCAGGGCCACTAGGGCCATTTCAGTGCTTGAGCTGTTTGGGGGCTGTGTTCATCCATTTTTGGTGATTCAAAAGCTTATGTCTGCTATTTTTGACCTTCTGAGTCTAATGGAAGAGGTTTTAGAACCAATTTAGGTCATCTTCACCTCGAAATTCTCCATGCAAGTTTAAAGGCCCACTAGGGCCAATTGGGGAAAGTACTGTATCAGGTACAATTTCACTGTTTAGTGCTTGGGAAAGAGCATGTTTAGCTAATTCCTATCTTCTGATTCTGTATTTACAGTCAGTTTTGTCTTTTGAGACACTCATATTCTTGTATTAGCCTTTGTATAATTTTTAATACAAGAGGACAAGCCTAGTTTGAGAGGCTTGGTCCAGCAGATGTAGCCCAGAAGGGGTGAACTGCTTTATCATTTTGATGTCTTTATTTGTTGAAGATGACATGCTAAACAAAACTGATATAAAGTGTTAAACAACAAATATACATAACTTGCATGCACACATAATCTCCTATTCAGTTGCAAAAAGTTATTTGTCTTATTCCGCAAGACATCAAACTTCATATATGTGTATGTCAAAGACTTCTAAGTGTTTACTTTGTTATTTCTTTAGGCAGAGCCTGTAGAGGGCCAGGTAGCCTCTGGAACTCATCCTCTATTTAGAGGTGACATATCTGGTGAATGGCCCTACAGTATATCTCTGTATAAGAAATAAGAAGTTTTCACCTTTTTAGAGGTCACTTGGAGTGTATAACTCACACTTGAAATGATGGGAAATGGATACCTTGCACCCTTAAACAAGTACATTCCATTTTCAGATCACAATCTACGCATAATCTGAGATGAACTTCTGGAGGAAGTTGATCTTCCCTAAGAAGGATTGCATGGCTTTCTTGTTCAGGGGATGAGGAATTTGTGTGATGGTTTGGACTCAGTCTGGATCTACCTTGATCCCACCCTTGGCAATGATGTGCCCAAGGAGGTTCCTTTTAGACATTGTAATGTCGCTCTTCTTGGGATTCAAGGATATCCTGTACTTGTGATATTGCCCAAAGATATTCTTGAGATGGAATAGGTGGTTTGACTGTTTTCTAGAAAAAAACTATTACGTCATCAAGGTAGATCACCACACTCTGTCTGATGAGCCCACAGAAGGAGATGTCCATTATGCACTGAAAAGTTGCGCCTATGTTTACTAGCCATAATGGAATTCTTCGATAAGCGAACATACCCCACTTGGTACGGAAATTTGTTTTCAGTTTTTTAGGTTCTGCTACCAGAATCTGGTTATATCCCCAAAAACTGTCTAGCAGTGAAAACATTTATGCTCTAGATATTGTCTGCAAGATGTATTCCATAGACAAGACATGGTAATTGTCTTTGTTCGAGGCACAATTTAGGTTTCAGAAATCAACACACAAGCGGATCTCCCAAGACTTCTTTTTGATAGGAACTAAGTTCGAAACCCACGTGGAATGATGAACCTTGTAAATTATCCGATCATCCAACAACTTAGTTAACTCTTTCTGAATGAGGGGCTCCGGTGACAGATGTATTTTCCTGAGGTTTTGCTAAAACGCTTTGGCCCCTTCTTTGATTGGGATGATGTGTTGGATTATTCACGTTTCATATGTCTTCAAGTCATCATATGTACACGTGAATACATCATAGTAATTTCTGAATAGGCGGAAAAAGGCTTGTCCCTCTTCTGGTGTGAAACACGTACTGAGATTCATGAACTTCAGATATTTATCTATTCCCAGATTAATCTATTCATGCATCAGTGTGGAACTGCGGGTTTTAGTGTTCTTAGGTCCCTGGAAGAGGTTTTGTAAGTCATATAGCTTGAGTGAAACCACACCCTTGGGGATGAGTTTTCATTTACTTGCATGAGCTGTGTCTTGCAGAGAATGATCGTGATCGTCTTCATCTATCACTGCATCCTTGAAGATGTCAACGTTGGCCATGCAGTGCAATATATGTTCATCATCATCAAAAACACATAACTTAGTGATGTTGTCAGGGATAGATGGCTTATAAAAATTTCAATAGGAAATCTATCCTTAAGTGGTGTCATCCTAGCAACTGCAATTTCCAGAGCATCTGTAGCTGCATTACACATTCTTGGTACAAAGATGATATTGAAATCTTGGAAGTTAGAGATAAGACACCATACCTCTTATTGGTAATTCTTAAGACGAGGTGAAACACATTGTATGGTGTTATGTACATGACATACCACGATCTCTGGATCACCTACCACTTTCAGCAGAACAACGTTGAGACTGATGGCTTTCTGTAAACCCAAAATGAGTGCTTCATTTTTGGTAGTATTGTTCATGCACTCGAACTCCAAGTGGCTTAAGACTAAGTGTTTCCTTGCCTTGTCTCTATCAAAACACACCCGGCTCCAAAGCCATCTTGTGTTTTGGATCTGTTAAAGTACAAGGTCCACATGTCATCTGTACAAGGATAGCTTACCACCCTCGTACTACTAACACTACTACTACTACTGTTACAATGTACTATACTGGTTTCATTTCCATCATTTGGGCAAGGAAGGAGACCAAACTGTGTGTCTGGTGAGGTGGGGCTCGACTGTGCAAGATAACACCCCAGCCGTGTTTCCTAAAAGAAATTGATGAACACAAGTTCTGCGAAAGCCATTGGCTCAGTTTGACCATTCAAGGGAGTAATGTTATGTTTCATTTATATCTCTGAAAACACCCAAATCTGGTTGTTTCTATCCTTGTATGGAAGCCATAAATGTGACTAGTCCATAGCAAAGTATCCTTGCAACTTGTTGGACCAGTCTCTGCTGAGAAATAAGCTATACACTTCCGGGATGTCCACAATCACAATGTTAATGCATTGATGAACTTGTCTGTCAGACGATAACCAGATGATCACGTCCCAAAGTTCACTAATGGTTGGTACACATGTTCGGTCAAGCTTGATGATTTGCACAGTTGTACTGATCCATTGCGCATTGATTTGTTTAGCGATGGAGAGTGGCATGACATTGACCGACATGCTAGAATCAACCAAACAGTTGTGGACATTGAAGTTGAATATTTCAAATGATAAAAAAAAATGGTGGGCAGAGCGAGTTCACTTCCTCCATGCAAAGCATGTTGAGCACAAATGGGAGTATGTCAGGAGACTTGCATGGTCCCTTGCTAGAAGAGGCAACACTGTCTATGGAGGTTTTTCCTATTTCACGCAAAATAATATCCTGCTGACCAGTGAGCTTGGTTAAATCATAAAAAGAGACGTTCGCACGAGTATTTTCATATCTTCAATAATATTGTAATCCAGAGTGAGAGGTTTCACCAAGTTGTCCGGGGGTAGACTTGTGTTTATGTTGTCTGGTGGGCTGCTTTTGTCTTTACTACTCACGGACGTAGTTTTAGCTGTAGTTGTCTTCCCAAACTTGCCTTATTTTTTCTATATCGAGATGACCGGTGGGTCCACTGTTCTGAGTAGATGTTGTCTTACTTTTTCTCTCGATATCTCAAAAACAGTGGGGGCCCCTTTGTTCCTCAAAATATATTGATTGTTCTGCTTTAGGGACGAATGATCACTCAAAGGCTTCTTCTCGGTGGTTTTCGTATGGGCAGTGTTAAGACATTGAGACATGTTGATTACATGCCCAACACTTGGAACTTCATCAGATGCAACAAATTCCTTTTCTTCTTCAACCTTCGGCTCAGCTTGCTCACTGACCATAAATTGGTCAGTCAACTGTGTAGCCAGGGCACTTATTTCTTGGTTCCATCCTTTGAAATTCCTCTCTGAATGTCGTTCGCGATGTAACTTGCAATAATTATCTATCGCGATTGAATCCATGTTTAACACAAGGTTATAGCTCTGCACGATTTTGGCCAGGTGACTACTGCTGCTCGAATTTGATTTCTTCTTGTACACAAATCTAGGAGGCCCACTGTTCATGGTTGTCTCGCTTTTCGTTGCTTGAGTTCATAAAATTCGGTTGTCAAGGACTTGATGAGACAAGTAAGGTTTTGGATTTTAGTTGCTTCCTTTTATTTTTCCTTACTCACAATAGCCTGAGACCTCCTAACCATGTCTTTGGAGCCCTTAGTTGGTTCGTCATCTACAATGACTCCAATAGCGCACTAGTCTTTCTCCACATCAATTGCCTCTTGGAAATTCTCCAAAAGTGTTGGTTTCACAGCTCGCTTGATGAACTGCACAATGCTAGTCGACAATGCAAATGTGTAGTAGTCAGCTATGATGGATTCATGAGGTTTGGTGTCTGCAGTGAATTTTTTCATGATACAGTTAAACCTCTCATTAAAGTATTTCACTTTTTCTTTCTGCTCCATCTTGAGACTACCCAACTCTTTTAACAACATGGCAGGGGTTTTTTCCTTGGCAAAATTCTCAAGGAAAACTCTTTTGAACACCCCCCAATTCTGAATGGGTTAATTTCTGTACATATACATGCATATAGCCTCGGTGCCTGGTTGGGCTGGTTCAATGACTCTGTACGAGGCTATGGTACCATACATATGCTCTACCATCCAAGGTACATGGAAACAATGTACATGCAACATCGTCATAACGTATGTTGAGTGTTTGCAGATGTAGGTAGAACGTGTCTAGATGGTCTTCCACCTTCACTACTATGTCAGGGTCATACTTTGTTAACAATTTCTATGCGTGTCTTGGCATCTTGTGCAAGACACTCGAGAGTGCTAATGGGCCCTGTGTCATCCATTCCAGATTTTTATTAGCCATATTGTCCACTTCTTTTAAATTTGACAGTTCAACCTCTGACTCTGTTGGTTTGTCTCTGCCTCTGCCTCCTATGCTACCTTCCCCTCCACTACCTCCGCCGGAACCTGAGCCCAAGAGTAAGTTGTTATCTTCTTCTCCTTCTAGGAAAATAGGAGGTTCCTCTTTGTTCTCAACAACTCCTGCTAGCTCTTCAAGATTTTTGAGGATTACTTCTTCAACAAATGAGACTACCACTCCTGTGGGTGTAGTCTTTTGCTTCCTCTGTGAAGAGGGAAGAGTGTGTATTCCTGGAATCAGTAAAAAAACTTTAGCAAATTGATGGGTGATGAGATGGACAACATGGATGTGATGATATGAACTTTCTTGTTTGGGTGTGGGAGGTGAGGAGTAACCAACTTTAGAGTTGCGTCTGGGAGAGGGGGAGTTCATGTTATTTCCTTGACCAAATGATAGATAAGTGGGGTTGAGAGGAAATTCAACCATAAATTACTAGCGGCCCTCCATCTAGCACCAGAAATATTGACGGTGCTGGACCCGTCAACATTCATGGGATCTCCCTAGTATGAAGTCCAAAATAGACCTCACATTGTTTGGTGTAGGATTCCCATCTGGTACGATGGCCCATTTGCCATTATCTGAGAGATTTTCCTTAACTCTTGTTGTTAAGCACATGAGAGTGTTATGCTTGTAACTTCAGGAAAGTGAGGTGAGTATTCCTGGTGAGTGCGTAATGTAACTTTGTGTTCAGGTTCTCTTACTGTAGGGGAGAGGGTAAAAGTGAGCCTCTAGATGAGAGGTAGTAGTACCACCCAGGGAGAGACACACGTAGAAACAACAAGGGTCTATCCAACATCTAGTGGAATAGTCCACAACAGATGTGACAGTTGTTAAGACCAAAGTGCGAGGGAAAACACTTACACCATCCAACAGAGTAGCCCACACGAGGGTGACAATCGTTATAACCAAGGAAAACAATAATGGTCTGTCTAATTTCCTGCAAAGTAGTCCAGATAGAAGAGACAACAATGATAAACAATACAACACATCTTCAACAATTAAGTACTAAAATAACCGAAGTAGTTCAACTATGTTAGTACATGTTAAGAAAACATGCATTACAAACATTTAAAGGATAGTCTTACAAATGGATACATAATATGTGTGAAAATGTTCTGGCCTGAGACAAGCTTTTGAATTAAGAAAAAGTTCCAAGACACATCTGTACACCATACATCATTAGCCCTAGTAGTGGGACATTGTAGCCACTTCTCACTCCTCAAAGAATAGACTACATACTCTTGAGTCTATGTGGGAGGAGCCAAGGTGAAAATCCCTCGATCATACAATGAGGGGGTATATATAGCCAAGGGTGATGTTTGACCCTTGTGACTCTTGAACTTACCTCATGACCATTCAACTTCCTATGAATTTTCAACTGACATGCCTCTTCAACTTCATATGTGTGTCTCTTGGAATTTCACAATACATTACATTTGATTACAACAAGCATGGCCCATAATAGTGATGTAGCCGAGACAACTCATGACACAACTCGATAGGACACTACTGACATGTACTGGCTGACTGTGGTGTCCATTGTGAATCTTTTTGAATCTGCACATCAGAAACCTCTACTGCAATTACTGGTTTAACATCTCCTACTTGTTCTTTTCATTAACAAGTTATTTAATTACATAAATATCGATGTAAAAAACTATTGCATCCTACACATACATACGGATCATGAACTGAAAGACACTGAGACAATCACAGAAGGGACACCGTTATTTTTGGACAATCATCCCTAGAAAAACCCAATTTGGGAAAACTGGTGCAGCATATAGAGGGTTTGTATTATTAAGCAGATTATTGAATACAACTAGGGTGTCAGATATGGCTCACCCAACAGAGAAAAATCCTGGAAGAAGTACCTCTATCCAGAGACAGATATTTTGGCAAATTCAACAAATGGATGATCAAACACCACAGATGACCCGACTGTTCCTGGTATTGGGCAATGATGGCTGCTCAAGCTCTGTGCTAGAACTATGTCACCTCCTCTAGGAGCTGTGTCACCTCCACATTGAGCCTCCTTTGCTGAGAAAGTCGATTCACTGAAGTGCTCCCTCTCTGCCCCACAAAATCTCCCCAACACTGCCTCTAAGGGCCTGTGTCAGCACCTACGACCTCTGCTTCATCCTCTGTAGGATCGCACTATCTCTCCCAGTGATGCAATGCCTCTCTGCTATGTATGCTTCAGCCTCGAATTGAAGTGCCCTTGCCGAATTTCCCCTCACTACAACTCAGATCACTTAGCTCAACTTTCTCAGCAAACCACTCGAGAAAAATCGAACTCTTTGATCTCTTGGTGTGTTTCCAACTGACTCTCAAACCTCCTCTTATAATTTTCCTATTGATGAATCAACGGTCGTGATCTAATATCTAATCAATGGTTAAGATTAGAATTGGCTTGATCCTCATTACTTAGAACATTCTCACCCATATTCTTATTAATACACATTAATAATTTTATTTTCCTATGTTTAGAGTTAGGAACCCATTCAAAATATATTTATTTTAATAACTCCTCATCCGGGTGGAATTTCTCCAAATGATTTATGGGTTTTGGAGATATCATGTGTTCTATTTCCTCCACAAAATTTTGGAGGTATATAACATCCGATGCTACCCAAATTCAACACTCCCTCATACCGAGGAATGTGCTCTAGTAACACTTCTCAATAGAAGTACTACATTGATCCACTGCATCAGTCCTTTGTGCTGCTAATGCTTGGCCTTCTGCCATTCATCCACGACACTGCTACTTACTGCACTACTTCCTGTGACTCTACCACAATCATTTCTCCATCTGTACTACAACTACCTCTCAAAATGTTGCATCATGCTGCCCATAGCACTGCCACTGCTAATTTCTGCATTGCAACTCAGTTGTTGAGAAGTAAGCAACTGAAAACTCACCCAAACAATGACATCCTGGTCAATGTGGATGCCTCGTGTTCCTGAAGCTACCTTTTATTCTAATATATGCTGACCCTTTGCTACTACTGCGCTGCTGCAAACAGCTCTATGCCTCTCGCATTGCTACAACATCCACTGTGCTGCCTCAAAATTTGGCACTCTAGCAATGCCACTGTCACTTCATCACATGTCACTCCAACTAACACCCGTCATTTTTGTACTATCATTAAGGGCTCCTGTATCTGTATGTGATCCAATAGTTTGGGTACCTCAAGGATCCTACCCGAACATGCAGTCCTCTCGACTACAATTCCATATTTCCCCACCTCTTCTCCAGAGGCACATGAGCACTCATGACACAATCGTCATCCTAGACATCCTTGTCTGCATTTGCTAGAGCAACCTTTGAGTCAGAAGCTTCCCCCTTGCCCTTCTTCCAGGGGCATTGGGTGGTGTTAGAGCCTAGATTTACCTCAGGCTGAAAAGGTAAGCTTCTAGGTCCACATCAAACCACGCTCAGCCTCGTAGCTAGCCCTACGAGGACAGGAGAGGGGTCTCTCTGGGTCAATCTCAGCAAAGAATAATCAATGGGGCTTGAGATGACTGATTTAACAACTAATCTTAGGCTAGGTATGAAGTGCAAGGATTTAATTTGAGTTTTTTGGGGGTTTTGTGTTGGAAAAAAGGGAAAGGCAAGTTTGGGTCCGGGGATGAGGCCTAGTTTTTGCAAAATTCTGATTGGGGCAAGGAAGGAAATCATTTTGATGCTTTAGATTGAATGAATGGATGGATCAAACTGGTGAGGAGCTAAGGAGGGAAAGAGAGTCTCAAGGGTCCTCGTCAAACAAACGAAACATGTAAAATTAAACAAAATTTCAAGGCAGAGCACAATAGTCCAATGGATTCTACCTTAATCACTCATTTGTTTAATTTCAAAAGAAAAGGGAAGGGAAAATGATACACATAAACATCAGTGAACTTACAATTACATGGAGAAAAACATAATAAAAAAACAGAGCCACATGGATCCCAACAAGTGTTGCAAAACCCTGGTCTTTCCTTAGCCAAAAATGCTGAAAGTGAAATGTACAATGAAGTGCCAAGCAATCCCAAGTGTCCAACCCTGAAAATGACAGAAAAATTACATGATGTAGACCATCCTAACCCATTCCCATGCCTCTAGGGGTCGAGCTCATCATTCTAGGAGCTATTTCAACCAATTCTAAACAAGGCACTGAAATCTAGGCAATCAAACAACTTGCCTCTATATGGAAGGAAACTGATTCATTCATTTAATTTTCACATTTTAGTGAATGAATCCTCTAGAAGAAGTAAATATGTGCCAAAATTACATCATAGTTATCAAGTTACATCAATATATATCAATAATTACATCAAAAAGTAAAACTAGTCAAAATTGGGCGGAATTCTGAGCTGTATAGTGAAAAATAGGCAAAAATCCTCTATGCGCCGCGCTTGATTCTCTATGCGTCACGCCACTTTGGAGCTGAATTTGAGGCCCTTTCTGAAATCCAAATTGAGCTCATTATAGCTTGTTGTAAAGCCTTTCCCATCTACTTTCCAACCCAAGTAGCATTTCTGGATTTGGATGTCATGTGCCCCTCCAAAACTTCAATCTCCCAAGACTGCTTCATGTGTGTCAAAATAGGGGCAGTGAGGTCATGTTTTGAGTGTTTTTAACCTCTTGAGGGTTCAAAATTTTCCCAAATTTCTTGTCCATGCACCAAAAACCATAACTTTTCATGCCAAATCTAGAAATGCAAAGTTTTTTGGATTTGGAGCTCTCTAGCAAAAGCGCGCGCCACGTGGTGTGGCGCATAGGGAGAAAAACCCTGTCTTTTAGTGCAAAAAATTTCAAAATGCAAAATATTGCTCCAAATTTCTTGAAATTTGTGCTGGACCTTCTCTATCAAGAGCTATAATAGGCCAAGTATTCCTCGGCCAATATCCAGAGTCGATCATGCTCTTTTTGTCTCTTTTGCCTTTCGGATGCCTTCCTTAGTTTTGCCTTCAAATTCCTTATTCGGGCCTTGTAAACCTTGTTCTGTGCTATGTAGTGGAAAGCCATGTGTCTCAGCAATGATTTGTCCCTATCAGCCTTGTCCAGCAGTTTCTCCAGGTAGATGTTGACTCTCTCGAGCCAAGAATCCTGATCATCATTAATCAATAAAGTGAACTCAATCCTCCTCCTTTGGACAGCTTGGCGATTCTCACGGATGTTTTGTAACTCCATGATTGCTTGCTGATCTTCAAGCTAATTGTTCCACTACTCCAAGTATTTCGTAGTCCACTTAGCCGTCTCCAAGTTGAGGGACAAGGCTTTGATCTCTGTCTGCTGCTCCTAGATGATCTCTCTAAGATTTGGACTTTGCGGGCCCATATCTGTAACATCATCCTGGACGAGAATAAAGTCAGTCTCTCGCTCATCTAAAGGCCCCTCGTCCTGCATTGGCCTCTTGCCTTTGTCCTGTACCTATGGTGCCGATGTCGAAAGTGAGACCCCTTCCACTCCAGGTGGAGATAACACTCGCTTTGCTACTGAAAATAACTGTCTCGTGCCCTTCTGATAAGTAATGAAAACTGGCATAGTAGTAGTGTGAGTCTCATGGCCTTCATGTTGATAGGCGGATCCACCTGTCTCATGCCCAGCCTCTGAAGGTCCCTGTGAAGCCCTTTAAAAATCACGGGAGATGAAATCATCCCAGGTAATGCCCTATAATCCAAGCTGAAGAACCACCACAATTTTGATGAGAGCAAAATGGTAAATACTGTTAAATTGCTACTGAGGGGTCTTGTGTTGCACAAGGGTGGTCATCCTCTCTATGTTTCGGCATATGAAGTAAGGGATGTTCATCATCCGTACCCAGGTAAAATGCAACAACAGTCTAATGTGATAGCATACAAGCGGGAGAACCGACCCTCACAGGTGAAATACTTCATGATTAGTTTCATTAAAGGCGCATATTCATCTTTAAGGTACCGAAATGGAAACACTCTCTTGAGTTGTCTCAATAAGTCGGGTTTGATGTACAATTCATAGTGCTGCTGGTCAATTTTCTATCTCTTGTTCCATGGTTCTCCAATGCTAGGTATGCCGGTTGCTATTGAAATGGATTTTGGTGTAAGTGTGAAGGTGACACCAGCTAAAGTGGACTGATCACCATGCAAATGCAGTACAAATAGATGAGGCAACTCATGATGAAACTGAATATTAGCAACTTTCTCACAAAACTCATAACATGACTGATACTGGAAACAAGAGATGGCAAGAGGGCAGGCCTCCAATTCAGTAAGGGTGGTTGGTTCTTCTCGGATATGTCTTTCACCTCTATGAGGCCTCCGGGGTGCATGTTCCTCCATGGGTGAGTCACTTTGGGTCTCCACTTCATAATCAGATGAATGACCAGATGACATAACTGTTGCTATACAAATTGCCTTGGAGAAATAGATGTTGGTGTATGAAACTGTGTTGGACTGCCCTTTAGTGATGTGGTTGACCTCTGCCACCAAGGGGAAAAAGGTGAAACAAGGGATTGTTAGGAGAGAGGAAAATAATGAGGGATTAGAGACTATTGGTATAGATTTGGTTAGGGAAATATAGGAGGGTTTGGGAATTTTGTATAGGGTTGGGAATTTTTGTATAGGTTTAGGTTTTGGGGTTTTACATTTGGAAATTTGTGAAAGGGAATTTGGGATAGGGGTTTAGTAATTTTAGGGGGGTAGGGAACAATGAAATCAGGGAAAAATGGAATAAGGGAGAAAAGAGAATGATGGAAAGAGGATAAACTTGGTGACAAACAGTTGTTGAAACCCTAGGCAACCATTTTTATGTGAGGGCTTTGACATGGTAGGGTTTGATTATGTGTTTAGACCATCACCATTCATAAACCACCATAGCCTATCACAAAACTGGATAAATCACAGAGATGGAGGCTCTACCTGTCAAATGCGTGCAAGTTAATGGCAATTTGGAACAATTCTTGGCAGTGTTCGGGCCTTTTGCTGTGTGCGCCGCACAGCTCAGCCAATGCGCCACACCTTCCTAGTGCGCTGTGCTCGTGTAAAATAACATTGTATGTTTGCTCCCAGTGCGCCGCGCCTCTTGCTCAGTGCACCACGCTGGCCAGTTTTCTTCCAAATTCACCCAAATTTCGCACTTGTTCACCAAATTTGATCTACCTTTCTTCTCTTTAACAAATGAGCTTATCAAATGAAGGAATTGCTTATAGACCAAGAGCTTTTGAAATCTTGGCTCATGAAACCCACTTTTACAATGTTTTCACTTTGGCATTTTTTCCTCTTTAATATAAACTTTGTCTTTTATTGTTTCCTTTGATTTTCGCCTGAAATGATGAAAATCTTGGTAATTTTTTGCAGGGATGATGGCATTGGATTTCGGCAAAGGATGACCAGGGCTGCACTAAATAACTGTAGAACTTGGAAAACCTTAAAAATTGCATATTTATTACAAAAAATAAATTTGACGATTTCTTCTTCAAAACAGGGTTTTGAAGAAGATTCATTCTCATGCATTATTAATGATGAAAATTTTGGAATGAAAATTATTAGGACCATCCTCATGTGCCTGCTGGCATTATTGGACACTTTAAAGATTGAATTTATTAAACCCTAGACCTAATGACTGAAAAGACTCTTTTCCCACCAAAAGACCAAACATTGACTGTCATTGATTGGAAAATGATTTTGATGGACCTTGATGAAAAGACCCGAGCCAGCAGGTACAAGACATGAGGGGAATGAGTGGCAAGGCCCTTCCTTCAGATTATGGCATGCCCTTAAAGGAATGCAGATGAATGAACTGTATGAGACACCTAAAAATGAAATGCAATAAGAGAAATGATCTCTGACGGAGGATTGTAAAGACCGACTCTAACAGGTGGCATAATGTCCTAGTTCCCCACAGTTGAATCATCTGACCTTGGTGATGTCCTTCTTCTTCCTCTTATATTGAATTTTCTGTCTCGACGATGCAAGAGCTACGTCCTCCTCCTTCTCCAAGTTCTTGAATCGGGTTCCATTTCCGCTACTCCCTGTCTCTGTTATTCTCCTGGGCTCTTCTTGTCGAAGAGTTGCCCACATCTCCTCCCAACTGGGGAGAGTCGCTCTGCCCAAAATACTTCGGAAAAATGTCTCCCAATCCTCGGTGACTGCAATCAGGGCAGTCCTGACCATGAACTCAGGATCTGATGTAGACCCCACAGAAGTCAACTGGTCATGAATTTCTTGCAACCTGAGAAGGAATGGATCTATCTCCTCTCTCTTCTGCATCTGGTACTGTCAAAGTTGATTTTCTAATAACATCTTTTGTTGGACGGAACAGTCCTAATACAATGCGGTCAGTGCCTCCCACATCTCCCTTTCTGTGTCCTTCTCAACAATGTGAGGTACTACATGATATTTGACCCCGTATAGGATCATGCACTTTTGCTTCGCCTAGGCCTCCTTGTACTTCTTTGCCACATCAATGTCAACCGAAACAAAAACCACTCTCAAGGTATAGTTCTTGATGTGATGTTTATCTAGGATTTCCATGATCCTGGCCTTCTATATGACAAAATTGGATGCTTCATCCAATTTATCGTAATCCCTCAACCCATTCATTACCATCTCTCCTCAAAAATAGGACTGGTTCTCTTCTACCTCTCTTGCTGTCAATCTAGCAAGACTTGGATCTAGATTCATTGGGCACAAGAAACCCTCTAAGGAACAAATCCTCTCTAGACTCCCTCTACGTCTTGATTTCCCTCTCAAAATTCCTTCAAGAAACTGTCGAATGACTCCTCTCTAATCCTCCATTATTGCTACAACCCGGATCTAGATTTCTTGGCTAGAAATATTTCAAGGAAGTGATTCCCTCTACCTTGGTTCAGTATCCTTAGACGCTGTTTTGCACCAACAGGAACAGTGTCCCACCAGCTCCTCAAATCAAAAATCTACTCAGCTTCCTTAGCCCTGACAACTTGAAGAATATGAGCCCTTTAGGCTCTAATCAATGACTACGTGGGCTGGATCAACTCCTCTTGTCTAGCCGTGCCAATCCTTCCTGGCTCAGAATGATGACGTAGCTCTGCATGAGCCTGATCTGCCCCCCTTCTGCCTCTGCGCTGACCATGAAGGATGACGCAGCTACTACGTGGGCTCCTCCAAACTACTGCGTCACCTCCACCTGGCTCAGAGTGTTGACACAGGCACTGCGTGAGCCTCTACGTCACTTACTCTACACTGTGTCATCCTTCCTTCTGCGTCTCTGGCTTTGGAACAACGTTGTCACTCAGGACAACTGGTTTTCTTCTTCAAATTATTTGGATATCTTGGTTGGTGTCTTTAGTTTCCTATATCTGCAATCACTCTGATACCATGTGAAAATTTCTGAATCTACACATTAGAAACCCCTACTGTAATTACTGGTTTAACATCTCCTATTTGTTCTTTGCATTAACAAGTTATTTAATTACATAAATATCGATGTAAAACACTATTGTAGCCTACACATACATAGAGATCATGAATTGAAATAAACTGAGGCAATCACACAAGGGACACCATTATTTTTGGACAATCGTTCCCGGAAAAATCCAATTCACGAAAACCGGTGCAACACATAGAGGGTTTGTATTATTAAGTTGATTCTTGAATACAACTAGGGTGCCAGATATGGTTCACCCACAAGAGAAAAATCCTGGTAGAAGTACCTCTATTTGGAGACAAATATTCTGGCAAATTCAGCAACTGGATGATCAACCCCCAGAGATGACCCAACTGTCCCTAGTGCTGGGTAACGATGGATGCTCCATGCTCTATGCTGGAACTATGTCACCTCCATAGTGAGCCTCCTTTGCTTAAAAAGTCAATTTTCTGAATTTCTCCTTCTTTGCCCCAAAGAATCTCCCCAGCGCTGCCTCTAAGGGCATGTGTCAGCACCTACAACCTCTATGTTACCCTCTCTGGGATTGCGCTGTCTCTGTCGGTGCTTCTTTGCCTCTTTGCTATGTATTCTTCGGCCTCAGATTAAATTTCCCTTGCCGAACTGCCACTCACTGCAATTCAAATCACTTAGCTCGACTTTCTCAACAAATCATGCCCCAGAAAAATCGAACTCTTTGATCTCTTGGTGTGTCTCCAACTGACCCTCAAGCCTCCTCTTATACTTTTCCTGTTGATGAATCAACGACCGTAATCTAATCTCTAATCAACGGCTAAGATTAGAACTGGCTTGATCCTCGTCACTTAGAACAGTCTCACCCATATTCTTATTAATAAACCTTAATATTTTTATTTTCGTAAGTTTAGACTTAAGAACCCATTAAAAATATTAATTATTTTAATAACTCCTCATGTAGGTGGAATTTCTCCAAAAGATTTTTGGTTTTGGAGATCTCATGTGTTCCAACCCCTCCACAAAATTTTGGAGCTAGAGCACATATGATGCTCAAATTCCTAGGACTTTAAAACTAACATGACACTTTAACTTCATATGCGTGTCTCTTGGACTTTCACATTACATTACATTTGATTACAACAAGTATGGCCCATAGTAGTGATGTGTCCAAGACAACTCATGACACAAAGAGACAAGACACTACTGACATGTACTGGCTGATTGTGGTGTCCATGTCAAGCCTTTATGCTGTTGAGTGATGGATGTCCTCTTGGTGTGTTGTGTCTTCACCTCTGCATGGAAAAGTGTTGTAGGGTATTCGATGGTCTTGGTCTTTGCTTGATGGTGTAGTGCATGTATCCCTTTTGCTTGCTTCTCGACGTGCTTTGTAAGTTCATTCAACTGTGAGAAATTATTCTAGCATGCACTCCTTCTTCATCTCACTCATCGCCGTGCCATGTTCCATCAATGTACCTGTTCCTGCAATTCACTCATGGCGGGATGATATGAAATTCAAAAATATCCTAGTCTAACATGATGCACTGTTTTCAGTTTTGGCTCAAGATGACCAGGAGGAAGGAAAAGACACTGAAACTGCACAGAGAACAATGCAGGCAAAGGTGAAGGGCTCCAAATTACTGTCGAGAAAAACTACGTAGAGGTCACTGGGAGGAAAAATTGCACAATCAAGGACAACAGTGGTAGATGCAAGGTGGAACCCAGGTTGGCAAAAGTGTACAATTCTTGGGAGGAAGACAAGCCAGGGTGTTCGGGGGAACTGGTGGATAGTTCTGCACAATTTTCAGGATGAGGATGGAGCGATTCACTCGGGGTCCATCTGGGGATCTGTGTAATTTCTTAGAGGGAGATAGAGCAGGGAAGTAGGGGGCACTGGCAAGAAATGTTGCACAATTTTCTAGAGCAGGGCATGTTGGGCTGCGGGGAGCGGCTGGTCATAACTTCGCATTTATGAGAGACAGTGCGGGACAGACAACACTATGCAGTTTCTGGAAATAGTGTAGAGCAGGGCAATAGAAAGTTTACTAGTCAGAAATGCACAATTTTCAGGAGCAGAGAAGAGCAGGCCAATAGGAGGCCTAACTTAGTATGACTGCGTAGTTTCTACCAAGGAGAAAAGTCCTTTGCTCATACAATGAGGGGGTATTTATAGCCAAGGGTGATGCTTGACCCTTGTGACTCTTGGACTTCCCTCATAACCGTTCAACTTCCTATAAATTTTCAACTGACATGAATCTTCAACTTGATTTGTTCGTCTCTTGGACTTTCACATTACATTACATTTGATTACAACAAGTATGGCCCATAGTAGTCATGTGGCGGAGACAACTCATGACACAACTCGACAGGACAATATTGACATGTACTGGCTCACTGTGGTGTCCATGTCAAGCTGCTATGCTACTAAGTGATGGATGTGCTCTCGATGTGTTGTGTCTTGACCTTCACATGGAAACGTATTGCGGGGTATTTGATGGTCTTGGTCTTTGCTTGATGGTTTAGTGCATGTATCCCTTTTTCTTGCTACTCTATTTTCTTTGTATGTTCATTCAACTGCGAGTAAGTCTTCTAGCATGCGCTCCTTCTTCATTCCATAAGTCTTCGCGCCATGTTCCATCAATGTACTTGTTCCTGCAATTCACTCATGACGGGATGACATTAAATCCAAAAATATCCTAGTATAACATGATGCATTGATTTTAGTTTTGGCTCCAGGTGACCAAGAGGGAGGACAAGACATTGAAACTACACAGAGCACAACTCAAGCTAGGGTGAAGGGCTCCAGAGTACTATCAGGAAAAATTGCACAGAGGTCACTGGGTGAAAAAATTGCACAATCAAGGACATCAACGACAACTACAAGGTGGAACCCAGCTAGGAAAAACTGCGCAATTCCTGAGAGGAATAAAAGGCAAGTTGTCCGAGGGAACTGTTAGATAGTTCTGCACAATTTTCAGGATGAGGAGGTGAAAATTTCTGAATCTAACACATCAAAAACCCTACTGCAATTTTTAGTTTATTATCTCCTACTTGTTCTTTATATTAACAAGTTATTTAATTGCATAAATATCGAAGTAAACAAAAATGTAGCCTTCACAAATATACAGATCATACACTGAAATAAACTGAGACAATCACACAAGGGACACTGTTATTTTTGGACAATCGTCCTTGGAAAAACCAAATGCAGGAAAACTAGTGCAACATATAGAGGGTTTGTATTATTTAGTAGATTCTTGAATACAAATAGGGTGCCAGAAATGACTCACCCTTTAGAGAATGTCCTTGGTAGTAGTACGTCTCTCTGGAGACAGATATTCTGGAAAATCAGCGAGGATGATCAATCCCAAAGTGACTTTGGTTGTTCCTTGTGCTGGATAGCGAAAGCTGCTCCAAACACTACTCCGGAACTGCATCACCCTCTCTGGCTCAGGATCTGCTAATTAGTTCCCAGTCTGCCCACAGAATCTCCTAACGTTGCCTCAGAAGCCCTCTGTGTCGTCTGCGTTAGCCTCTACAACTTCTACATCAACCTCTATAGTCCTCTGCGTCCTCTGCGCTGGCCTCATTAGCCTTTGCATCAACCCTCCCAGGCTCTGTGCTGCCTCTTCTGACACTTAGCTGCCTCCCTGATATGTATTCTTTAGCCTTGGATCAAAATCCATTATTGAATTGCCCCTCACTGAAACTGATCACTAACTCAATTTCTCAGCAAATCTCGCCCTAGAAAATCTAATTCTTGATCTCTCTTGGTGTATCTCCAACTGACCCTCAAGCCTCCTCTTATAATTTTTCTGTTGACCATTCAATGGCCGAGATTAAATCCCTTATTAATGGCTAAGATTAGAACTGGCTCGATCCTCGTCACTTAGAACTTTCTCACCCATTTTATATTAATACACATTAATATTTTTATTTTCCTAAATTTAGACTTAGGGACCCATTAAAAATATTAATTATTTTAATATATCTCCATCCGGGTGGAATTTCTCCAAATTATTTCTAGGTCTTGGAGACCTAATGTGCCTTAGCCTCTCCACCAAATTTCGTGGCTAGAGCACATCCGATACTACCAAAAATCAAAACTCCCTCTTAGCGAGGAATGTGCTTTAGCAATGCTTCACGATAGAAGCATCACACTGATCCTCTGCATCATTCCTCTGTGCTGATGCTTGGCTTGCTTCTCCACATCCACTGCTCTGCTTCTTCTTGTACTACTGCCCATGACACTGCCACTTCCACTGCTACATCTGTATTGCATCTCCCTCTCAACATGCTGCATCATGCTGCCCATAGCACTCCCACTGCTAACTACTACACTACAAATCAGTTACCGAGGAGTAAGTAACTGACTTCACCCAAACATTGACATAATGGTCAGTCTGGAAGCCTTGTGATGCCTCTGTTGCTATCCTATGCTTCCTCTATTGCCATTATGCTACTGCAACCTCTTTTGTGCCTCTCGCATCGCTGGAACCTCCATTGCACTGCTACGGACTTCTGCACTCTAGCACTACCACTGTTGCTCCATCACACATTGCTTCACCTGACATCTATCATCATGATACTATTGTTAAGGGCTCCCATAGCCATATGTGATCCAAGATTTTTGGCACCTCGAGGATCCTTACCCTCTATAGTTCTTTCGAACTACAACTCTATGTCTCCCCACCTCTTCGCTAGAGGCACATGAGCACTCATAACATAATCATGATCAGTCTCGAAATCCTTCTCCGCCTTGGCAAGAGAAGCCTTTGAGTCAGAAGCTTCTCCCTTGCCTTTTTTACTGGGGCATTGAGATACATAATGTCCTAGCTCCGCAGAGTTGAAGCACTTGACCTTGGAAATATCTTTCTTCTTCCTCTTCTGAACCCCCTGCTCTCCCATAGATGCTAGAGCTGCATCCTCCTCCTCCTCTTTCTTGATTTGAACTCTCTTACCTCTACTCCTCGCCTTGGTCAGTCTCCTAAGCTCTTCCTGTCAAAGAGCCACCCACATCTCTTCCCAACTGGGGAGAGTTTCTCTGCCCAAAATGCCTTGGACAAATGTTTCCCACTCCTCGAAGACTGCATTTAGGACAGTCCTAACCATGAACTCTAGATTCGGTGTAGACTCCACGGAAGTAAGCTAGTCATGAATTCCTTGCAACCTGAGAAGGAATGGATATATCTCCTCTCCTTCCTGCATCTGATGTGACCTCAGTTGATTTTCCAATAACATCTTCCTCTGCATGGAAGGGCCCTTGTATAAGGTGGGTAATGTCTGCCACATCTCTCTTGTTGTTTTCTTCTTAGCAATATGTGGTATGACATGATCTTTGACCCCTTCTAGGATCATGCATTTTTCCTTCACCGCTGCCTCCTCATACTTATCATTTGCATTAGGGTCAACTGGGACAACTACAGTTTTCAAGGCATAGTCCTTGATCTTATGCTTATCCAGGATTGCCAAGATCATGGCCTTCTAGGGGAAAAAATTGGAAGCTCCATCCAATATATCCTGATCCCTCAATCCGTTCACTGCCATCGCTACTCCTCTTCTCTAGACTCCCTATGAGTCATGATCTCCCTTTAGGAAATCCTTCGACCAACTGTCGAATCACACTCTCCAATCCTCCTTTTCCGTTGCAACTAGGATCTAGATTTCTTGGCTATAAATATTTTGAGTTAGTGCTTCCCTATACCTTGGTTCAGTCTCCTTGGAAACTATTCTGCACTAATAGAACCAACATCCCACCAACTCCTCAAATCAAAATCTGGACAACGCCCTTAGCCCCGAAAACTAAAGAATCTAAGCCCTTCTGGCTCTATGCAATCATAGTGAGAGTTGGATCAACTCCTTCTAGCCATAGTGTCAATCCTTATTGGCTAAGAAAGATGACTTGGCACTACGTAGGCCTAGCCTGCCCCCTTTGCCTCTGCGTTGGCTTGGACAGCTGGCACAGCTACTGCATGGGCTCCTCCCAGCTACTGTGTCTTCCTCTCCTGGCTCAGAATGTTGACACAAGCATTGCGTGAGCCTTTGCGTCACCTTCTCTGCACTGTGTCACTCTTACTTCTACATCTCTGGCTCTGGAACAATGCTGTCTCTTGGGGCAATTGCTTCTCTACTGTAAACTTATCAGAATCTGGATTAGGGGCAAAAATTTGCTCAAAAATGAAAGTGCTTAGAATCCCTCAAAAAATGAATGACCACATTTGTCTCAACAATACAATCCCAATACAACTCGTTTCACTGAAAACATAGCTCGTATGAGAAATATAGAGACTTCTTTTCGCTATGCCAAACATATGAATTTTGCAAAAAAAATTATAGTCATTTCCCAGTTAGCAGTCTGTACCGCTGACGTGGCAAGTGACAGTGTAGGTCAAAATTGGGTCAATAGTCAATGAGGACATGCCAAGTGGCACTTTATAATTGGTCAATAGGTTGATGTGTTGGTTTTTTATTGGTCATCAGAGGACCAATGAGAAGGTGATGTGCGGCAAGCCCGAAGGCCACCACGTGTCCCTCCCCAAGGGCCTAGAAGGTTGGCGCAATGTAAAATGTTATTTGGAAGGTCAGTGGAGTTGAACCCGTGACCTCGCCTAGACAAGCCCCACGATTTACCACTATGCCGCAAACACATGACTTAATAAACATTGGGCATGATTTTCATTTAAAGAGATAACACATGGTGGTTGCGGAAGGAGAGGGCCATCCCCCTCTGCATGTGATTGACACCTTAAAACTGAAGGCCAATGCTTAATGCTAACTGTGAGTTTAACACACTAAGAGGGGATTAACACTAATTAAACCATGTTTATCCCTTAATTAATCATAGATTAAGTTGGCAGTAGTTTTAGCAGGTCCAATAAATCTGGCGTTGCTCCAATTTTGGTGGAGCTAACTGGATTTTCTCTAGATTTGGTGGGGTTTTCCTAAGGAAAACTAAAGAGACCATAAATTTTTGAAACATTCGACCAATTTTGGCTCAAAAAGAGTCATTCCTAGATTATTTGGATGTTCTAAACACAATGGAACAAGTTGCAGATGCAAAAAGGCACTTCTGTATGTGATTTTTTTACGTTTAAGTTTAAGGAAAACTAGGGCCACCAGTAGAGGAGGTCAAGCCTAGATCAGCTAAAGTCCAACTACAGAGCTTGGATAATGATTTTTTGGGTCTTT